>JAXQQM020092512.1:0-264078 GCA_034641835.2 Pinus albicaulis | reverse complement strand
TGCAAGTTAATGTGGAAGTGCTAGGTCCCAACCATCCCTGCCTATGTTATTCAGATAGTCGGTCAATGTGCGAAGGGGGTCTGCCTCAATTAGGCCCAATACTTATGTGATGAGTTCATAGCCAACATCCGTGAATCGCAGGAGCAAGGGAAAGCCTTTTGCTACGCCTGGATATTATTTCTTATAGCCCTTGTCGACCGGGAAACTGCGAGAGTTGGTCCCTCCCGAGATCCCTCCCGCTATGTGTGCGAAGGGGCCCGGTATGCCCATTTATGGGATTCCAAAGACGCGCAGCGCATAGAAGATAACCAAGTCTTCTGGGTCCTCTTCCAGAGTAGCATGGTTGCAGCCATCAATTCTCAACCTCAGCTGTCCCCCACAGTATATGACAAGTACAAGAGTATCACAACATTCCAGGTTACCACGAACAACATTCAAATCCATGACCACAAGGATAAAACCTGGACGTCACTTCCGTATATGGTAGCAGACGAGGAAATTGACAACGTGATTGCATTATGGCCTCCTTCCTGGAAGATAGGCTTCAAAACCAGTGCCAAGGGCACCACTGGTACTAGCACAACGCAAGTACCCCCACCCGTTATCACCAAGGAGACAAGAAGCACAGGGAAAGACTCAGGCGCAACCATGAAAAAGGACACATAGCCTATGCAGACCACCACAAAGAACTCCAAGGTTGAGATCCAGATTGATTCGCAGCTAGGCACGGAGGAAGTGAACGTCGAAGGTACAAAGAGAATAGGCGAGCCTGCTAAGGGACCTTGAAAGAAGCAGCATGCCCAACGAAAGGAATGAGATAAGATGGTTATGTTGACGGATGGAGATCTTGAAAAAATCACAGATGCCGTCACACTGGCCATAGAAGAAAAATGGGTCGCTTTAGAGGAGCACCAGAAGGCTGTGATCAGTTCCATCCAAGAAGAGCTTCGAACCTTGCAGCTAAAGATAGACACAATACAGACCATCGTGGTTCAGGGATGAATTCCCTTGGCATCTAGCAGTATAATGCTAGCCACGGAAGAAAGTCGTCTTTGTCCCTTACTTAGCGCCGCCTTTGTGATCAGTTCGCTAGACCAAGAGATCCAACTCCAAGCAGGTGTAGGGGTGTAGCTGAATCTTGCCAAGCTACCCCATGCAGCATTACAAGGTCTCCACACCGCAATGTTTCAGGAAATTCACCACCGGGACCAGCAAGTACAACACCAAATTGGTATGGCCAAATAGTCCATCGCACAACAGAACACAGAAGTACTCTTTGATGTCGCGCAACAAGTAGAGCTTGAAACTTTGATCCACCAGCTCTGCATAGAGGTTACAGAAGAAATCCTGGCCGCGGCCACCCCCAGGCTAAGGTGTAAGGATTGGTCACAGCATTGAAGGCTTCCAGGATGGAAATGCAGGCCTTTAAGACATAGTTGGAGCAGCAAATATCTGCCTTACAAGCCAAACTGCAGCCCGAAACACCCCCGGAAGTACGAGACCAGCGCACTACGCTAGTGACTGAGGCTACCAACACCATTACAGGACAGATTTCTCAAGGCGCCCAGTTACTCGAGGATGCCATGTAGCTTTGGACCAAGATTTAGTGTGATCCAGTCCTCCAGAAAATCAATTAGGACTTGCGATAAAAGGAGGAAGCTTTTGAGCAGATCGAGGCTGCGTTACCTACCTTGGTCCCTGCACAAATTTTGGCGTGATTGCGGACCAGCAACACCCTCCAAGATGAGATCGAGGGACTCCGCCATAAGAAGCATGTTATTGGAGAACACTTAAAGCCTTGGGCTATTGCAGCCCTCCAGCTTTCACAAGATGTTGATGGTGCTGTGAAGCGACTAAACTAGACACTAGAGAGTGTCACAGCTATGACAGAGGGACCGACCCCACAGAAGCTTGTAGATATTGCGCAGAGCACTACTGCTCAGATTCAAGAAGTGCTACCTCTGTTTGTCGCAGCTATCAATGCACTGCGCGCGTAGGTGAAGACCCCACCACCATAGTGACTCGGGATGAGTCACAAGATTGTGTTGGGGGACTTTTCGAATAGGGTCTCCTACAAGAGCTGCGAATTTGGTCCATTTTTGTATATTTTTTATTATATTTAGTCTAATGCAGGGGTTTTGGGGTGGGTCAAAGCCCCTATTTCATTGTAAGTGGGTCAAGGGTAGACCAAGAGTCTGCAAACCATGGTTTGCGGACCATTGGATGCATAGGCTAAAGTAGTATAAGCAGTTGAACCTTTTTGAGTTGTAGGACAGACTTGAAAGAAGATTGGTGCGAATTATGAATTAGTAGATCTGTTATGGGTTTTTGGGAAAGGGCTTCTACTGGATGTGTGCACGGAGATCCTCAGTCTTGCTATGTGCGGACCCTACTGCTGTGTGTGCAGGTTGGGTTTTGGGTATTGTAAAAGGATCTGAAGGATTAATGAATGCGGAAGGCTGTTGAAATATTTGAATCTCTTGAATCTGTGATATCTGATTATGTATGCTCTGTATCATTGAATTAATCTGTGAAATTACTTGAGTTACTTGTTTATACTGTGATCTAGATCTATTATAGTATTCATAATTCCATATTGAGCTCTGCAAGTAACTATGCTAAGTACTTATGCTGCGTGGTCAATTGATCAGAATCTGTTATTAGACTTTATGGAAGAATAGTTGTGATAGTTGCTTTGTTGTCCTATATATGTTATTCATTGTGAATATAAATGGTGTTGCGCATGTGGATGCGAAGGGAATAATAGATCTGGGTCTGTAATATGCGATCTGATATTTGTGAAGTCGAACGCAGCTCTGCCTAACTTACCTGCCCTCTCCAAGGGTGTGGAAACTTGGTTCTAGCACCCTCCCATACTAATTCGAGTGAGACTTTGGCCTGCGCAAGCAGGTCACTGCCGAAAGGGCCAGTAGTATAGGGGTTAACCTGGGTCAGGACCCCTCAAGCCAACACTCATTCTCCTTGATTCTTCTACCACCTTCAAAATGTCTGGTCTGATGACTGGACACACTGCTTAGTAAAATTCTACTATGAAGTTGTCCGAACCTAGCACCTTATTTTTAGCTAGCCCTTTAACTACTTCCTCCAGCTCTTCCATAGTGATAGCCCAAATTAGTGCAAGGTTTTGATCATTTCTTACCATCTGGGGTATATGCTGAGTGATCCTGTCAATTTCCATTGACTGGTCCGAGATTGGTTCTCACAGGATATCTTGGAAGTGGTTTACCATGATGCTTTCCATGTCTGCATGCTCAACCACCCAGTTTCCATCTGGGTCCTTCAAGGACAATATTCGATTATGTTGTCTGTGTTGAATCATTGCCTTATGGAAAAATATGGTGTTCCTTTCTCCTTCCCTAAGCCATTGAGCTCATGATTTCTGCCTCCATAATATCTCCTCATGCTTCCTTCTTTCCTCAATCTGAGTAACCAGTTTCCCTTCCTCCTCTACTAATGCTTCCATTCTTCCCTGTGTGGTCATATTTTTTTTGGCATGTTTCATCCTCCCTTGAAGCATCTCTTTTTATATTTGAATATGCCCAATTTTTTCCTTGTTCCATTTCCTGATTTTTTGTTTTAACTCCTTCAATTTCAAGTGGAATGTATGCATGTCATTTCTCCCTTATTCTGTACTTGAGCTCCATCATTCTTTAACTTTGTCCAGGAAAGCCGGGGCTCACAGCCAGAAGGATTCAAACCGGAAGGGTTGATTCCTGTGCCCTTATTTGAGGTCTACCTCTAGCCTGATGGGATAGTGGTCAGATCTCGAGCATGGAAGTATCGAGGCTTTGTAATAAATATCTATACTAATGAGGTCCTCTAAGGCCATGAACCAGTCCATCCACGAGGCAACCTGATGTCACCCTCCTTGTATATTGTTCCAAGTATAGAGGTCGTTGATTATAAGTAATTCCACCATATGAATTGCAGCTTGTTTGTTTCTAAATAGGTCCATTTCTTGTTCTTCTCTTCCAATGCCTCCTTATTATTCATCCATCGTTGTGATTAGGTTGAAGTCTCCACCGATCAACCATAAATTTTCGTCATGTATCTCTCCTAGCTTGACCAAGGCCTGTATGAAGGCCTCCTTCTCTCCTGGAATGTGTGGGCCATATATTTCCGAGATAAGAACCTAGTCTTTGGCTCCTATGTGTTAGAATCTGCCTGATAATATATGTGGCATACTCATCCACATATCAATTGTTACTTATGTGGGGTTTCAGAGTTCGATATTCCTCCCACACTTCCCTTTGCATCTATTTATATTGTGTCATTCTAGGGTTTCATTTGGTTTAGTATGGTCTCAATTCTTTCCCCAGATATCTTAGTTTCTTGTAGAAAAAATATTTGGGGTTTCTCCTTTTGCAATCATTCTTTGAGGTATCTTTGTTTTCCCCGGTTGTTTAGGCCTCTCACATTCCAGGAGATTACTATCATTGGGAAACCTTGTGGAGTTGTTGGAATAACATTGATAATGGTATTACCTTACCCAAATTCACCAGCGCTTCTCCTACAATTTGTATTAATTCCGGAATGTTTTTCCTTCCTTTTTTTTCCCTCCTTTGGCCCCAGGGTGAGTTCCTTGTTATTCCCCTTGGTCCGCATTTTTGTTTCTCTGTTTGGCCATGTACTTCTGAAACATGTCTTTGTATAACTTCTTCTTGTCTTCTAGTATAAACTTTTCATCGAGGTGTCTCCATTCATTAGTAGCCTTCTCAACATTGTTTCCTCTGAAATCATTTCCTCCTTAGCTTCTATTTCCATGGTCAAGTTTTTTAGGGTGTGTTCTTATTCTTCCTTTTCTAGTGGCTTTGTTTGGGCTTTCCTTTTCGGTGTCATTGCTGGTTTTTGATGGTCTTTCTCTATTTCCTATTGCGTTTCCACAGCCATTTCCTTGGGCTTCTCTTGATCTAGCTCCTGATCTCCATCATTTGTCTTCTGTTCATCTTGTGTCACTTCCCCTTCCTCCATAACACTTCATACCTGTTATGCTTTGTATTTTTTTTTAGGGTGGTTAAGGTTTAGGATCAGCGACCCTTTTGTGTTCTTCTTCTTTCTTTTGACCTCTATGAACCCATCCTCCTCTTTTGCTGCATTCGCTGGTCTCTTCCCCTCCTTTGATTCCCCTATATCCTGATTGTTCAGAGGGCAAGCTTTGTAAAAATGATCGTACGAATGGCGCTGTCAGCATATGAACGAGATACGTTCATAATCCAGGGGTTGTTGCTAGACCTCATCATGGTATTCCAGTTCCATGGTGTATGGGAGGGGATCCGCTGTATCCATATACACATAGATGCAAGCGTACGAAGTATATATTTCTTTGCGGGTGGATTTCGCTATCTTCACAAACTTGTCGATGGAGTTTCCAATTCCTGCCAGTATTTCCAGATCCCAGAAATCAACCGGTAGGTCAAAAAAATGCACACATACCGGTGCCGTTAAGAAGTACTCCTTATATGGATTATAGCATTCCTCTAAATACCTCATGAACAATCCCGCATTATGGAAGAAATACGACCCATTTTCAAATATTCTCTCTTTGCCTTGTAGGTTCAAGAATATGACTGTAAAGAATCCTCTAGTATCGAGCTTCAGTTCGATGTGCCCTTTTGGTTTCCATTTCAGTTGGATCCATTTGATTAGGTCCTTTTCCGTTGGCCATGTTCCTATAAACTTATAGATTATTGCGTGATACTTCATATAGTTGCGGTATTATTCTAGTGTGTTTGTTGGAATCACAAACATGGGCTTCTTGGTCGCCTGCGGAAGACATTTGCCTCGCATTCTGGCCTGCTAGCTTGTGCCAAGGACTAGACTCGTGCCTTCATGATTTCTCTGGGAGCCTGGTTGTTTTCCTTTGATCCCGCTTGCTTCTCCCGTTGTAACGTTGTTGTAGAAGGGGATTGCCCCACCCCAACATCTGTTGTCCCCGTTGCCTCTGTCAGTTTCCAGAAGTCAGTGGCCTGCAGATCCTTGAAACCCTACCCAATGCTTGGAACCCTAGCCGTGCACATTCTCCTCAGCAAAATGACAGACTATTTTAAAATATTGAATATAATAATAATAATAATAATAACTTTATATTTGTAAAATAGAGTATTGCTCTTACGTTAAAAGCTTTATACTTTTGAAATAGATTATTGCAAGTGGCACTCAAAACTTGGGCTAATATAATCTGGACCAATGGGATCCACATGTCGTCGTGTGAATTGACCATTTGTTTATACATGGAGTTGTAGCATGTTCTGCAAGAAATAGAGTTCACATGACATGAGATTTGGATGCCCATGGAATTCACTTAAACAATGTAAGCAAATCAATAATGTATAGATACATCAAAACATATAAACCTAACATTTAATGTGGCTGACATCAATCTATCACTATGTATAGATACATTGAAACATATAAACTTAACATTTAATGTCACTAACATCAACATCATCAACCTGTCACTTATATGATACATTGTCATCATTATCTAATAAAACCATAAAAACTAAAACCAATTAATATGAAAATAAAAACAAATTAAAATATCTAAAAAAAATAATTAAAATAGTTTACCATGTAAACTTTGTAAATTATTGTTTTTTTTTTTCTGTCAAACTGGAATTAATTCATGGTCAAACGCGTAATGCCTGACCTGCGGCAAGGATAATAAAGTGATTTTTGGAATTTAATAGCTTTAGTTATAACAAGGATGGCTGCAAGGCAGCTAGTCCCTGCCTTGAGCCAACTAGATCCGTTAGAAACAGTTGAACCGGTGCCCCAGAAACAATTGAACCTATGCCCCCAATTATGATTATTCAGAAGAATGCTGGCATCGACAAGCAGCATTGATTCTTGGGATCAACTCATGTGATCAACCCATGGGGATTGAATACAAGCATTGAGTACCAACATCAAGTGCATCAAAAACTAGATCGACTAGCGGCAGACTTACAATGACCGGGGTGCGTTGGGTTTACGCAGTTGATCAAGTGATGGAACCCAGCAATATTTAAATGATTTTTTTAAAAATAAATTCTTTCTATGTTGGTTCTGCATTTTACTGAGTTGGCTTCTCCGTCATTCTATGCATAGCTTTTCTTCCATTTGTTTTACTGAGTTAGGTTCTACAGAATTGTATATGCAGTTTCTTGTAAATTGCTTGGGTCACAAGATTCGATAATTATAAACAATAATTTCCAAAACATCAAAATAATCATATTTGATTCGATAATTATAAAGAATAATTTAAAAAACATCAAAATAATCGTATATTCGTATATGGTAAGAGTTTTTTTATTTTTAAAGTTGCGACAGTGACATGGCTCCATCTAATCGCAGGAGCATAAATACTTTTATACTTGTCATCATTCCTTACCTTACATAAAGTAAAATCAAAATAAACTAAAAAACTTGTCACTCGCTTGCATGCATTTAACGTGTCTGTTAAGTCTCTATTAGTTATCACACTTGTGACCTACTGCTGGTTGTATATTCTAGCGTCTTGTGAGCTAAGCATAAGCTGGTATAAATCAGAGTTTGTAAGATGAAAAGGGGAAAATATTACCTGCTATTGAAGACTTAATTTGTGAGCTGATACTAGAGTTTGTAAGCTGAAAAGGAGAAAATCTTACCTGCTATTGAAGTCTCAATTTGTGCGCTGAAGGGTGCCTAAAATTTTTTCCTGTAGAAACCTATCATTTGTGTACATGGGCAACGTTTCTATTTAAGAGAGTGTTGGAACCATTTTCTGTTTGATATGTAGGAGTTTATGGGTATAATTTTGGCTATTGGTGCATCAGCTTATATCAGTCAGAATGATTTGCACATTGGGGAAATGACTGTCAGAGAAACCTTAGACTTCTCTACACGGTGCCAAGGAGTAGTGTTGAGATATGGTATGAATGCCTTTTCTATTTCAAGATCTTGTTAAATCTAATGCTATAGATTTTGAAGTCTGCAATTTGAATAATCTGCGATCTTCCTCTTCTGTAGACGTATTAACTTAACTATTGAGGAGGGAAAAGGATCAGGGAATCAAACCAGATAGCGATATAGATGTCTTTATGAAGGTACAACAGAGGCATCTGCTTTGAGATCCGTTAATATTGAATTAAATTTTAAATGTATTTCAATGAATTTACTGAGAATTTCTGACTATTTCTTGTGCAGGGCATTGCATTAGAGGGCCAGAAAGCTAACCTGCTCACGGACTATGTTATGAAGGCTATTTTTCTATAGCTGCTTTCTCAAATAAAATATGGTGTTGTTTCCCTGTTAACTAAAATGAGTCCTTTTAGAAATTTTGTAATAAAATTTTGTGATGAATCTGTTGTTCAGATTGCAACTTAACATTTAGAATAAAAAAATATAAATTCTATATAGCAGGTTAAAGTTGTTAATACTGCAGCAATTTAAATTCTAAAATAGCAGTGTAAAGTTGTTAATATTGCAATATCAAAATGTCAGGAATTGTAAAATCATTTTTTAGACCCAAAAAAGTGTGGGATGGACGAGATTTCCACAGGTCTGGACAGCGCTACAACATACCAGATTGTTCAATGCCTATGCCAAGTTGTCCACATTTTCAATTCGACTATCGTGGTGTCATTCCTGCAACCTACCCCTGAGACCTTCAACAAATTCGTGTAAGCACCTCCTGAGATGTAAGTTCCTTAACCATTGCTGACGGCTACCCTGCTTACTATTGAATTATTTATAATATACTGATTACTGATATACTAATTTCTAATATTGGGCATGGACCCATTTAGATAGCCATCAATCATATTTCATACTTGTACTCTTTCAGTGGCCATCCGGGATGAAATCTCATCAAGGAAATCAATCATATTTCATATTTGCACTCTTTCAGTGGCCATCCGGGATGAAATCTCATCAAGGAAATCGCAAAACGCCTGCACAAAACAGGAAAAAAATGGCAACAACAAGACTCCTATTTATCATTAGTCAGAATTGAGAATTTAAATTGATTTGTACATGTTAGCAATATAGGAATAATGTTAGCAAATAGAATTGCAAATAGATACAGCAAACCAAATATGTTTCTGGAAGGTCGAATTGAAGCGGCTCCAAAGGAGGTAGTTCACTGGCTCCTACTGACTTTACAGCGTTATCGCAAAAATGAAGGGAAACCTCATTTCTTTCAACTTGTCATGAATTTATCTTCTTCATTTCAAATTTCCATTTTTTGAATGTGGCTCTGGCGTGATGATGACCAGATTTGTTGGACTATGTGGTGGACATCTCGCAGAAGAAGGTAATGGCGAGAGGGCGTGTAGATCCTAGCAAGAGAATGCAGCGAATTATATCTATGGCGAATGACCAGAAGAGAAGGATCGTCGATCAATTTGAAGTGCTGGAAACGAAGAATGCAATCATTGCAATGGCCTGAGTATTGCAGCAGCAGAGGGGAGCTAGTGAAATCAAGGGATTATAATGTCAGCACCAAACGGGCCTGCTGTTTTCGCTGTGCATATTCTTAGCAGCTTCAGCCTGCCCCTTGCAGATTGGTAGATACGTTTCCTTGTATTAATATGTAAATGACAGAATTAGGACTCCTCTGTGCACACACAAGTTGAAGGGAGGAAACTAAAATTTATTAACGGACAGGTGGTTAACATGTAGTGTTGTTGGGAAAAATTTATTGATAGCACACAAAACTGCATGTATGTGGCGGTGGAAATTACTTAATAAAATAACATAGCGATAAGTGGTAATGTTATTGAAACTTACAATAAACTTAGGATAACTACATGATATCGTAAACATTTAATGTTTACTAATTAATGTTAGCATTAATTCAAATGCTTAGTATTACATGACTATTGTTCTTATTAGATTAAAGTCTTACCACTATGAAAATGATTTAAATTTGTTCCCGCCTCGATATGAGGCCAAATAAGATGATAATTTTTTTGATTGGATGATAGAGAATATTCGTTGGAATATAACATAAAAAGCATTGGATATTTGAAATAGCAGGGACTAATGAGCAGCTTAAAGTAATGCCAACTCTCTCGTTCCGATTACTATAGTCCCTACCATGCCGCAGGCGGCACGGACTAATAAGGTGATTTTTGGAGTTTAATAGCTTTAATAACTACACTAAAGTAAGGTGATCACATTTTAACTGTACTCCAAAATATTATGAGTATTATACTTTCTTAGCATTATAATGGAAATGGATATTCACATGATTCGCTTCTCCATTTTTGGTTAATGTCTATGAAATTTACACTAGAGTAAGGTGATCGCATTTTAACTGTACTCCAACATATTATGATTATTATAATGGAAATGGATATTCACATGATTCGCTTCTACATTTTTCAATGTGTATGAAATTCACCTTATATTTTATAATCGATGGACCTCTTCTTACTTGGAACTCCTCATAATCATGGAGATGCAAAGAATGTGCACTCCATATCTCCATTTTGGCAGGATCTCATTCCCAAGATGCTACTCACTACACTATTTTGATTTCTGAATCTTCTCACCTTTAGTTATCATTAACTTTAGTGAAACATGCATAAATATGATAAGAGAGATCATATACAAGTATGAAAAAATATAAAACAAATCTTTTACAATGTGTAAAGTGAATCATTGTACTATTTTGAGTTGTGAATCTTCTCACCTTTAGTTATGATTGACTTGGTGAAAAATGCATAAATTTGATATGAGAGAACATGCACAAGGGCAAAAGAATATAAAACAAACTTCTTCAATGTGTACGTGCACACTTTCGATTTCTTGAACAACGAGATTTTGGTTGGGAGAAAATCTTTTCTTGGAAACATTATAAGAATCTCTAGAATTTCTTTAATTTGACAAGGTTTGAGATCTTAAAAATCTTTTACCGGATAACATAGAATCTTCAGAATTCATTTAATTTGAGATGACTTGGGATTTTTTATTAACAAAATTAGATGGAAAAGGTTTTGACTAAAGTGCAACCTCCAAGCACAAAAAGTGATGAAAAAGGCCACGACTAAGACTAAAACCGAATGAAGCCATGTGTGGAATGAGTGACGTGAATTTATTAAGAAGGGTAATTAATGAACTTGGGTTTGGAAAAGAATTTAATGGAGCAATTCTTCATTAGTGATGAGGAGTTATATATATATATATATATATATATATATATATATATATATATATTCATGTTTTATTTCATTAGGAAACTCATAAAAGTTAAAATGATAAAAAAGGGCCACCATGAAGACTAATATGAATGAAGTTATGTGGGGAATAAATGAAGTGAATTTATTAGGAAGAGTAATTAATGAGCTTGGGTTTTAGAGTTTAGAAAAAAAAGATAATGAAGATTTTTTCAGGAGTTAATTAAAAAATATATTATATTATATATAATATTATAAGAATTGTTTCATGTTTTATTTTACTAAAAAAATTATAAAAGTTTTTTTAGTTCAGTAATGTTGATTTTCTTCTTTAAATCTAGGCGAAATTATAAGATAATTTGGATCTTCTAGATTATGAATGATCATTTTCTTATAGCATCTTATTTTTCTTTTATCCTCTAGTTCATTATCACACTACAATTTCTCCTTAGATTTAGTTGTAATAATAGTTTCATTATTATTGTTATTTTACAAAGTGACCTCTTCCTTTTTTCTCTAATGATTTAGTCAAGATTCAACATCTTTGTGTCAACCCCACTTGAAACATAGGTGGCTTTCACTATCGTTCGGAGCAATACCACGAAGCCTCTTTTCTTACATGTTGTTTACCTTATTCTTGTATGTTAGGTACCTAGTAATAATTATTCTCTTAATGGAGTAAAGACTCACTTCTATCGAAATGATAGGATATGGTGTATTATCTTTAATTTTGAGACAATAAGTTATAAAACACTTTCGGATTTACTTTGTAATTCTTCATTATTCTTTAGAGATGTTGTAGCCCTAAACTTCACAACCATATAAGATAATAGGAGTGCCAAAATTTTCAAAAAGGAATTTCTTATTATCCCATAGCCAAATATATATAAATTTACAAACATTTTCAAGCTTATGATAAGCTTTCCACCCTCCATCTATTCTTTTCAGAATGCTATAGTCACATTTAAGCTTGCAATGAAGATTGGCGCCAATATATTAATATGAATTTGCTTCCTCCAAGATATTATTGTCACAATGAAATTACGGTAAGTGTTCATTTGGTTTTAATTTTTATAACCTTATTTGTTCTTGTGTTAACAGTCATACTTGAACTAGAGTAGAAATACTTATAATTTTTTGTTGTTTTTTTATATCACAGGGATTCCTCACCATAAGAATAATATCATTAGTATACATAAGAAGGAAATTGACTATATTATCTTGAGTCAAGCCAACACAAACTACTTCAAAACAACCCTCTAACTTATCAATATATATGTCAAAAAGGGTATGATACATCGGGGATGACCTTGCTTAGATCCTATATTCATACAATTAATTTATTTCGACCAATCCTTTGTGTTTTTAAACCTAGAAATAACATTATTTTACAACCTTATCGCAACAACTCTTAACTCAAAAAGAAATTTTTTCTCTTTTAATCAATTCCAAAGGTTAGTCTTACTAATAGTATCAAAATATTTTCCAAAGCCAGTGAAACAATGCAAGAGATTGATTTTAATATTGGCACTCCTTTACAATATCATAAGTGTGGAAAGGTGGCCCATAATAAAATGACAACTCCTAAATATGCTTAGGTTTGACCTATTTTTTCATGGCTTTTTAGCATTATGCTAATATTCTTTCAAAAAAAATTGTATAACTTGCTTAGAAAGAGGCTAATCATAATGCTCCTATAATTAGAGGGATTTTTTTTATCCCCAACATTTGAAAATAGATATAATGATACTTGATTCCAAATCTTTGGAAGACCTACTTGACAATTAGATTGAAGAGCTTGCAAATGTAAGGGATGAGTATGGGCACTCCATTTTTTGATATTTATGTTTATAAGCCCTCCAATTTTCAATATTTATGCTTGATAGCTTTAGATTCCCTTGATTTTCTCTTTTGCAAGCCACTCAAATACAAACTCTATGTTTTCTATAGAAAAAAACTTTTTCCTCAATATAAAGGGTTTGAATGTTGTCCACAACATTAGGGATTTGTAAATATGTTTAAAGTAGCAATTCCAACCCCTCAAGTGAATCATATTGTTTTTTTTTTACTCAAAATTATTCTTGAGAAATTTTTAGGTTACTAGCTTAGATAAATGCAAAAGATTCTCTTTCTCTCTTTTTATATATTACATTCTTTTCCTTTTAATTAGGAATTTGCACCTTTTTTTTTTTATTGTTGAATTCTAAGAACTAGTTATGAGCATTCTTAATGGCTTTCCTAGCAATCTTATACTCATTATCATACTAAGGTCTAGCCATTAAATTTTCCACACCACCTTGATAGAGAACTTGTTAATGGAATTAGAGACAATTGTCATAGAGTTATCATTGAGGTCTTAAATATTTTCCTTATTTGATATGAGATTTAATTCATTATTTAAATTCATAAAAAAAATGTCGTATTCATCTTTGTAAAAAATCTCTTCAATGGGCCTTTTATGCATGAAAATGTTTAGAGTTAGGGTGAAAGGTTTATGACAAGACTGGGGCTCATGGTCATTTAATATATCAAAATTTACTATTAATTGTATATGGCATTGTTGAGAAGCCAATGAATAGAAATCACTAGAATGGATTTTGACCACTTCATTAAACCATTGATAATTATTATACCTTGAGAACTACATTACTTGATTAGCTTGGCACTAATCAAATTCTCAACCAAGTTTTCATAGTTTCTGATAATCTAGTTAAAACAAGATTTTCATCTAGCCATAGAGGATGAAGGTTGAATCATGGCTTAAAATAATATCTTGAATAGTTGATGTTTTGGAATTATAGTCTCTTAGCAAAAGAATATTACCTTCATTTCTAAAAATATAAATATATTACTCTAAGTCATTTTTAATCTTAATTTTTTCTAAATTTTTAATTTTATAAAAATGTAAAATTAATGGAGACAAAATAAAAAATTAATATACAAACAGTCTTAGTGATAACATCCCAAAACTTCATCCACATATGCTAATTGAAACAATCTTTCAGGTGAAACTTGTGAGAAAAAATATTTTTTTATGAAACAAACTATACCTTTAATCCCTCGTTTCATATCCACTATTAAAAAAATCATTTGAGATTACAAACTTTAAACTCTTGGTATCAGAAATTTTAATAAATAATATAATACACCCTTTGTTCCATAAAAAAAAAAACCAAACTCAATTTGGAATATGCAAAATTCCTCTAAACTAGTTTTTTTTTTTTTGCTGGTTAGACATTATCAACCAACTTCTTTGTTTCTTTGTCACCATCAATCAATTTGGTTGCCAATCTTGTGTGGTCTAAAACATGATTAAAAATAGAATACGTGACTATAAAGTTAATTATGGAAGTCAAAATAATGAACATCTTGGGGATTACATCTTCATCATGACCAATATATTACGGTGATTATTAGAGTAAGAAATTGAACCACATAATTTTACATTAAAGAATGCCTTAACAAAACACCTAATCACCTTTTATCTAAAACCCTATAAACCTAAGAAAAAAAAATAATAAAAATAATACTAGCTTAGGTTTATCAAGTTAATTGCGCCATGAAAGTCAAAATTGTAAACATACTGATTGTTGTGAAGTGTAAACAAAGGAAAGAAAAGGTAATATTAGTCCGGACTAGTATTAGTTACTTTTAGTATATATTATTGTTCTGCGTTTGGTTCTCCCGTGGATTTTCTTTTTGGCTACCCAAGACTGTAACTTCGTTTATCGAGTAACGTAATCATGTTTCCGTTGAATTCAACCCTGAAAGCTGAATCCATGGGGAATACTCAATTTATATTTCTTCAATCTCAAGAATCGGGATGACCACATCAGTTTTATTTGTTAATCAAACCATCACAGCTTTTGAAATGCTTTTAAATTTTATTTCTGAAGAATCGGGTTCTGTGATATCATGACGTGCCATCAGTATTGCACTTTCTTTTAATCCAGTTGCTCTCTTTTGGAGAGTTGTCATGTGCTCGGATCCGCGTGCAGCCACTTGAGGTTAGGTACTCTGCGAGTTGTCACTGGCTGGTGAGTGCTCACCACCCTAGAAATTGCGTTGTATCCAACTTATATATATGGAATACTCCCACTGAGATTTCAATGCAATCCGACTCTTTAGTGCAGCTTAGACAATTAAGTTATTGAATTTGGTTTGTTATTTTAGAGTGGCCACAAGTAAAAGTGGAGGTATGGAGAAACACAGGTAGTTTGAGAAAGCACAACACTTTGTGCTGGTTCACGGAGCAGGGCATGGTGGTTGGTGCTGGTATAAAGTCCAGCATCTTCTTGAGAAGGCAGGTCACCGGGTAACTTCCATAGATTTGGCAGGAGCTGGTAGTAGTACACTTGATCCAAACAAAATCCTCTCATTCCATGATTATACTCTGCCTCTCATTCAGTTTCTGTCTCAGTTATCCATTTCTGACAAGGTACGCTGTAAGCTATCAAATCTCAGCGTTCAGATGGTACATCATTTTTTGGTCTAATTTTCTATGTCCTTGGTTTATACTTTTATTTGGGGAACCCATATTTATGACATTATTATCCATTAATGTCTTGGGTATATATGCCCAATGCTGAATAATGTATTTTGCTTAAATTTAATGGTGGCATGGTAAATATTTGTTGGCTTTGTACCTGTCGATCATTTTCTTATGTGTTATCGTATTCTTGTCTTTTTCCAGAAAGTGTTATCGTATTCTTGTCAGTCTTCATTCTTATTCTTATCAGTGTTATGGTATTCTTGTCAGTCTTATTGTTGTAGACATCAAAATATTTAACTATGTTTAGATTTTGGAATATTTTGAAAATTTAATATGTAGATATCATATTTAACTATGTGAAGATATATGTGAAGATACTTGACTATGTTAAGATTTTGGATTATTTTGAAAATTTAATAGGTTTAGATTTTGAAATATTTGGAAAATTTAATATGTTTAGATTTTGGAAAGAATATTCTGAGAATGTCAAAATTTAAACGAGTAGTCTTTAGTGCGACTTTTTGAAGGCTTTTACGGTGTAATTTCTCTAAATTTCGGCAGAAATTTATTGAAAAGAGAAGTTTGATTGCTAACTTTGCACAATCGAAGTGCCCTATAGGTTTTTGAGGGTGCTGAATCCATATATAGAGTCAAAAAACCAGTTTGAATAACAAAAACCAAGAACTTTTATTTTATTTTTTTGAAATATTTTAGACATTAGATACAATTTTGATTGAAATTTTTAAATATTTTGAAATTTTGAATCTGTAATACTTTTTTTTAACTTCAGCCCCCTCTAAATATTCCCAAAATTAAATAAAATTTCTAAAATTATATAAAATTTCAATTGTAATTAATTATTTGAATTCATTCTTATAATAAATGTTTTAGAAATCAAATAGAATATTAATAATTCCTATAATAAATGTTTTAGAAATCAAATAGAATATTAATAATTTTTTTTCCAAAAATTAGATAGAAATTTTAAAATTATTTAAAATTTCAATTGTAATCTATTATTTGACTTTATTAAGATTAGAGAGAGCAGCCATTTCACAAAAATAACACACAATAATTATTTTCTATATTATAATCAAATGAATATATCAAAATTTTTATAGTGTTGCTGAGATCCAACTAATTCCACTCTTGGAGGGAGAAGTTGAGAGAATCTCTCAACATCCTCCAACAAACCAAACCAATCCCTAATCTTTAGCATGCATCATAAATGAGGCATTATCTCAAACACCCCCCCTTAATGCCTACATTACAGAAATGGATAACACACTAATTTAATACAAACATTTGTCTGCCCTGGTCTTCATTAACATTTGTACCCACTCTGAGATCTCATAGACAACGCTCTTTTCTCCACCATTTTCGAGCTACCATTCAACCCATTTAAAATACATTTGTTTCTGACCAGCAATGCTGAATTTGTAAGATCAAAGATTCTTAACACCCCCGAAGAAGAGTCTCGACACTGAACTATCCTATTGAAATATTTTCATCTGTGAAATAACCCCGAAAAATAAATTTCAACAATCTATAGGAAAATATTCTAGGTACAGAATATGATCAGCGATCAATCTTACAAAGTGACCTTTACACACAAGTGGATCTCGTACTGTAACCTGTAGTTGATGCTCTTGAAGCCTGAAGCACAACAAGACCCATCAACGTATAACAAATTCACACAATCAAATTAGCCAATTGTTCTCTCGGCACCGAAGAACGTCGAGAACGACTAATTTAGATTATGCTAAATTGTTCAATAATTGGTTCTGCACTGCACAACTTTCACCAATAAACCCACAAATCCAACGTAAATCAAACCAATAACATACATAACCAGCAATTTCAGCAATTTCGACCCACCACTGTCCAGCTCAAGCAAAGCTGGCCCATCGTCATCACGTAGAAACGTGATCAACTCTTTCTTCTTACAAATCTGCAAGCTCACCAGACCAATTTCTTCAGTGAGACAGGAACCTCAACCATTTATTGGAAAATAAATTTGTTGCACATATAGCACCAGTAACGAGTATCGTCATTTTCTGGCAATGGAACAGAGCCGGGCCTTAAAATTGAAGAGTGTGATTCAGACTGATCCATTACAAAACGCTGCGCAGGAGAGTGATGTGGCCACCTAGAGCGAGTCCGAAAGTGACAACCGGGTTGACATGACCACCGGAAATGTTAGCGGCGATAGAGACAGCCACAAAGAGCGCGAGGGCGTGAGCCAATCCCACCCCTACCAGGCCTGCCGGGGTCAGAGATGCATCCGAGTTCAGCTTATCATAAGCCATGATAGATCCGACACCAGTAAAGACGAAGAGCAGAGTGGAGATAAACTCTGCAACATATGACCTCCACGCTTCAAACTTGAATGCATCATCAAAGCTGCCAAATGCGATCTCCACATGCCCCATCTTGCCCAACCCGAATTACCACTCTCAACAGAGCTGAAGTGACTAAACAAACAATGCCCACCGAATTTCTCAGTTGCTATTGATTATTGCAAAATGCAGGGCTTGTTTCCTCTTATATACCAATACAAGCGAGTCAAGTCCAAGAGTCTGGCAGTAACTAGGAATCAAGGCAGCTTGTTGCCACCACATGTCGCTGTCATGGAACAGTGCATGAGGCACCGTCCACGACATGGCAGATGACACAGTATGAATTTTGATACTTGATAAATTTCCGATTATCGGATCACAGGATGATAATGCTCCATATCACGCACCATTCGCCTGGAATCTATAACAAGCTAAGCAGAATATTCGCAGTTAATATGGGCCCAATTACAACGCAGTGCTTTCAAGACCACTTTCCGCAGTCCAGTGCCGTCCACCCCATCCAATGAGTCGAGCATCGTCTGCCCTCTGCAGCGCTAAAGGTATCTACGCAACCAGGTGAGGCTGAGCGCGAGGGTGAGAAAAGAGAGCAAAACCGAGATAATGATTACTGGATTGTAGTTAACGGATCATAATCTCACCAAAAAAAAAAAAAAAAAAACCAACACAGAAAAATTTTACCCAGAAAATAAATTTACTGAACTATCTACTCTCCTACAGTAGTATTTTGAGAATCATTGCTCTCACATCTTCCTGGCCATCCCGTGAGGGATTTAAGCCAATAGTGGCTCTGATACCATATTAAGATTAGAGAGAGCAGCCATTCCACAAAAATAACACACAATAATTATTTTCTATATTATAATCAAATGAATATATCACAATTTTTATAGTGCTGCTGAGATCCAACTAATTCCACTCTTGGAGGGAGAAGTTGAGAGAATCTCTCAACATCCTCCAACAAACCAAACCAATCCCTAATCTGTAGTATGCATAATAAATGAGGCATTATCTCAAACAAAGTTCATTCCTATAATAAATGTTTTAAAAATCAAATAAAATATTAATAAGAAATTAGAAAAAATCTTAATTACTCGTTAACTCTTTAACTTCACTAATTTCAAGAATATTTTGGAAATTAAGTGCAAGCTCAATTAAGACTCAGATTTTCAAAATATTTAAAAATCTACAGTACAATTATATGCTGAGGGGTAACGTCTCTGTATTTAAACTTCCCTGCATTTGTTTATTTCAATTCATATCTACTCTTATTTTAAAATCTTAAAATCTTCCCCTTGATAATTGGAAGTTTTATTCATATTTACTATTATTACTAAATCTTAAAGTATCTACTATTATTAAATCTTAAAATCTTCTTTATCAAATCTTCCCTGTGAAAGTTTTATTTATATCTACTATTATTGAATAAGAATCTGATTCATATGTACTATTATTAAATTTCTTATTTCTTATTTATATGTACTATTATTAAATCTTAAAATCTTTCCTGGAAGTTTTAAAATCTTTTTCTTTGAAGTTTTTTTTTTTTTTTTTTCTTTTCTGTATTTCACATTCATTTTTTTAATTTTAAAATATTTTCTTAGATAATTGGAAAATAATCTATTTCAAAAATCTAATAAATCTTAATAAATTTTAATAAGTTAATAAATCTAATAAGTTTTTCTTCTGTATTTCACAATCATTCTTCTAATTTTAGAATATTTTCCCAGATAATTTGAAAATAATCTATTTCAAAAATCTAATAGATCTTAATAAAGTTTAATCATATTTTCCTAGATAATTAGAAAATAATCTATTTCAAAAATCTAATAAATCTTAATAAGTTAATTTTAAATTAATAAATCTAATAAATTTTAATTTAATCAATCTAGTAAATTTTAATAAGTTAGGCTTTAAAATAAGTTAGGCTTTAAAACTTTTTCTTAGCTGAGAGTTTATTTTCAGTCTTTTCTTAGCTAAAAGTTTATTTTTCAGTCTTCTTTATTTCAGTCTTTTCTTAGCTAAGAGTTTATTTTCAGTCTTCTAAAACGCTGGTTTTTGGTAAGAACAAAAGTCTACTCTACCTCTTACTCTTACTCTGACCAAGAATGTAGATCTACTCTACTTCTTTACTGACGACCACCTTATAGACTACCAGCAGATAATTTCAAGTGGTATGGTTATTTCTCAATGACCACCACCTTATATAGACTACCAGCAGATAGTTTCAAGTGGTATAGTTGTCTCTGAATAACAGCAGCCCAGCCTGTATACGTAGATAACAGCCCCAGTAATGAATGTCTCACTGCTAATTTGACAACCCAAACAACTTAGCCTTTATAAATAAATAACAGCCAATAAAACAATGTTTTACTACTAATTTGACAACTAAATTATAATTTTCCTATCACTACTCATTTTAATGATTTAACCACCTATAATTTTCTTATCACTACTCATTTTAGTGATTTAACAACCTATAATTTTCCTATCACTCCTCATTATAGTAATTTAACTCCAATCACTAATTCTACTAATTTAACAACAACTGAGTTATAATTTTCCTGCTTTAAAACAATTCTTTCCTAAACATATTTCTAAATGACCAAGCCTAAATTAATTCAATTAATTCTCAAACTTTGAATCGACAGTGGAGATTCCAGATGTATATTTTTGCAGTTTAATTAGTCTACTGTACCGTCTTCGCAGGTTGTGCTCGTGGGCCATAGCGCTGGAGGGCTGAGCTTGACATATGCATCACATCTCTTGAGTGAGAAGATCAGAGTTGCAATCTACATTGCAGCCACCATGTTGCCAGCAGGATTCTGCTCTGAACAGGACGTTCAAATGGTAAACCGTAAAAGTAGATCTACTGATCTTATAATACTAGAATATTTTCCCCCATTTTTGTTATTATGGAAGACTTAATGGAGACTGTGGTTGACACAGGGCGTTCCTCAATTGTTTGAAGAATATGAATTTAGATATGGGCTGGGTCCAAATAATCCTCCCACCAGTACAATTTTTCGCAAAGGAGTCCAGCAGGACCTTTTATATCAACTCAGTCCTGTTGAGGTAAAGTATATCAAACGGAGGTCTTGCTTAGACTATATTTTAAATTGATCAGATTAAATAAGTTTCCATATCTAACGTGAATATTCGTGTTATAACAAATGTGGCGCAGGATGTGGCTCTGGCGTCCATGTTGCTCAGACCGACGCCATGTTTGGCCTTCAAGACCGCGCGATTTGATGGGCCTGCAGAAGGAGGAGGAGGAGTTGAAAGAGTTCCTCGAGTATACATAAAGACACTGCAGGACCGAGTTCTGAAATCAGAGCAGCAGGAGGCAATGATCAAGCGTTGGCCTCCAAATAGCGTGATGTGTTTGAATACGGATCACAGTCCTTTCTTTTCTGCAGCCCCTGCACTATATCGCATGTTACTCAACGCAGCCTCCAGCCATTCCAAAACCAATTACCTTGAAGGGGTTCCCACACCCATTCTTTATCTACATCCTCAAGAGACCTGCTAGATATATGGACAGGGTTAAATGTTACCATAAAATTTGTTAAAATATTCCTATATAACTACCTAGAAATACATACCTGAGCTAATACCTGAGTGCAACTTGCTTGCAGATTTCTGTTAAATTAGGCAAAGTCAAATTATTTATTCTACTCTGTTCCATAGATTTCCAGAATTTTTTTGAGAAATTTGTAATCAAGAATGAGATGTATTGTCTCTTATCAACATCATCAAATCACAACAAACTTGATTGCAGGTTTTCTAAATCATTGATTGGTTTCATTTATTTGATAGATTTCAAGAATATTTTAAAATATTTTGAAATTTGTAATTAAGACCAAGATGTTAGCATTTACATCAAGTTTTTATGGTGGAAAGAGATTCAGTGTCATCAAAAATTTTAAAATTTGACAGCTATAAGTGAGATATACAAAATGTCTTACTCACTTTTATCAAAATCTTATCAGAATTTCCATAATTTTTAGAAAAAAATTACAAATTAATTACACTAAAACATTATATCCTATCAACATCATCAAAACACAAACTTAATTGCAAGTTTGAAATAAATTTACAAGTTTATTAGACTAAGGCATTATATCCCATCAACATCATCAAAACACAAACTTGATTGCAGGTTTTCAAATAATTTGACTCACAATAGATAAAGTTAATCAACATCATCAAAACACAAACTTGATTGCAGGTTTTCAAATAGTTTGATTCACAATAGATAAAGTTAATCAAAGCACAAGTACAACAAACTCTAGAATAAAATTAAATAGTTAATTTCACTCCTATCCATAGATTTACCATCAATATAAAAATTACACATTGAAATGTTTATTCTCTTATTAACATTAACACAAACATCACCAACAGTACTGAAGTACCAGCTAGTAAAGTAAAGTTAGAAATTGGATTTCAGTTTTGTTATTATTAAAAAAACCTTTTCCTTTCATGAACAATGTGGTTTTGTTTTTCATCATGATAGTATCTCTGACATTAACATATTTTCTTAATTGTTTGCAACTGATCTATTGATCATAATTCCGGTTCAAGTCCATTATCTGAATTGCACTGCATATATAATTTTTAATCTTCTTTAATTGTTTTTCTGTTACCCACAAGCACTGAAAGAGGAGAACTCGGTTTAAAAGATATGTTCCACCACGACTGTAATACTACAGTTCGGCTCACTAACTTTTTCGGTGCAACAACGATTCATATCATTTTTCCTAATTCTCTCGATGCACATGATGCTTTGGTTTTCTAAAAGTTTAGACAGCAAAAGAAAATAATAAATATCCTTTCAATATTACACTATTGTCATTCATTCGCTATTTTCAAACAGTATCTCTTGGGTTGTTTTGTTTATACGAAGTTATTGATCTACATGGATTATTTGGGCTTGGAGACGAAGCAAACAAATAGTAGAAAACAAAGAGAAAGGTTTAGAAACACTATCGAAGCTTCCTTCATATGTATTATGAGTTTAATTAAGATTAAAATGTTGATTCCCACTTTTTAAAAATAAATAGTTTTGAGAAGAAAAGAATAAATAAATCTCCCAGAAAAATAAAAATTATAATAAGCTTCAATTAAAATTATTATAATTTTCAAAAAATATATAATTTTCAAAATATATAAATATATATATATATATATATATATATATATATAATCGAAACTTAATTGTTATGTATTATATTTTTAAAAATATTGATTTTTAAAAAATAAATAAATATAACTCTAAAACCAATTAAAATTTTAAAATGTTCAAATAATTAAATGTATAAATGGGTACCATTCATTGGAGAAGGCTATCCCATTGTGAGATTTTCAAATAAAACAAAGAGAAAAGTTTAAAAATATAATCTAAACTTAATTGATATGTATTATATTTCTAATTAAAATTAAAAATGTTGATTTTTAAAAAATAAATAAACATAAATCTAAAAAGAATTAAAATTTTAAAATATTCAAATAATTAAATGTATAAATGAGTATCTTCATTGGAGAAGGCTATTCAATTGCTCACAAGGATGAACAGCATAAAAGACATGGAAGTGCAACATGGAAATTTGAGCAGAGGAAAAAAACTTAATTTATATGTATTACATTTTTAATTAAAATTTAGAATATTGATATATTTTTTTTTAAATTAAATATAAATCTAAAAAAAATTAAAAATTCAAATAATTAAAACTATAATAAAATTCAAATAATTATAACTATAATAATGTTCAAATAATTACATATATAAATGGGTTTAGTAAGCTGCCTCTTATCCCATTGCAAGAACATGGAAGCGCAAAAAAAAGGTTTAGTAAGCTGCCTCTTATCCCATTGCAAGAACATGGAAGCGCAAAAAAAACAAATCTGGCACAAAATAAGTGATGAGGATCTTCATTGGAAAAGGTTGTCACATCACTTACAAGCATAAGGTTAAGGGAAATGTATCAAAAAGTGAAAAAAAGAAAAAGGTGAATTAGGATATTCATTGATAAAATTTATCACATCTCTCATCATCATAATGAGTATAAATGAAACAAACAAAAAGCTCAAAAACACAACATATATAAAGAGTAACTTATCATTTATAAGTATAATAAAAATCATAATAACAATAATTTAAAGAAAAAATATAAAAGATAATTTAAAATAAACATATAGGGGGTTCGATCACTAAATCTCCAAAACTATGGCGAGGTTTTATTATGTAATATAGAAAGAGAGTGTAAAGATTCATTTTAAAAATAAAAAAAATATATATGTATGTGGGGGTAATAAACAACATTACAACAGTATCAATTTCTAATAAAGGTTATGTTGATCATCTTAAACAATTACACAATTAAAATAGTAGTATAGTATTGTTTTTTTTTCGCTAAATCAACATATTATATTTTTGTATAAATTTGTATTTTTCCTAAGATAAAATATATATTTTTATTTAACTCAATATTGGTAATGAATTTAGTTTCTTAAGGGAAGGGTTCTTATATCCAAAAAAATAACTTCTAGTATAAATAGTTTGAGCATTAATTCTTTGTTTTTATTGAATTGTAATTTAAATGGTAATACATTTAGACAATTAAAATAGTATTATAGTATTGTTATTTTGTTGCTAAATCAACATATTATCTCTTTGTATAAATTTGTATCTTCCCTAAAATAAAATATATATTTTTATTTAACTCAATATTGGCAATGAATTTAATTCCTTCAGGGAAGGGTTCCTAAATCCAAAAAGGATAACCTCTAGTATAAAATTAATGATCAAGTTTAACACTATTGTTTCATTATGTTCTTGGAACTCATCACATAGACATATGAACCATATAAATATGTTAATAGTCTAGTTCCATTGTTTCATTATGTTCTTGGAACTCATCACATAGGCATATGAACCATATAAATATGTTAATAGTCTAGTTCCATTGTTTTCATTATGTTCTTGGAACTCATTGCATAGGCATATGAATCATAGAAATATGTTAATAGTCTAGTTCCATTCGACATATGTTATTGTTTTGTCACATTTTGAAACAACTATTATATAAATATGAAACCCTCTGGATGTGTACACTACTTGACTCTCAATTTAGTAGTCTCTAATTTTTCTTTGATACATTATTCATAATTATTAGGCCCTTTTAAACATTTTGATTTCTTTGTATCATAGTGAATGTGGTATTTTTTTTTAATGAATTCAAACACCATGATTATCATAGAATATAGTTTGTTTTACGACTCATGTATGGATTCTTTAAATTTATATGTGGCCTTCATTGAGAGTGTTAAAAAATTTATCTGTTGATCTACCCACAATCAATCGTGTGTATTCCCTCTCCCTTAATCAATGGTGTGAGATCATTTTAGGTTTTTGGTGTGTTTTAATGATCTGAATATGGTCTGGATAACTTGTTATATATTTCAAGAACCTCCCAATCAGTTTAACAATTAAATGATCTAGCTTGTACTTGAAAATTTGTGGAATTTATGCTTGAAAGTTGTGTATTATTTTTAACTGATAAATTGCTCAAATCGATCACTGCATCCCCAAACTAGGCTATCCTCCATGGTTTGCCCAAGGTTGCCCAAAAATTCACATCAGATTCTCGAGCTCTAGAAGTTCTAAAAATGTTCTACAACCACTTTCATTGGTTCCAAAATGTCTGAAATAGTCAAGATAAACTATTCAATCATCAAAAATGGCCTCCAGCTACTTCGGTTTCGCCTCCAACACCTGTCGGCACCCTGTGGCACTAGGGTCACTGAAAATTTCTATGCTGGGTTTTTGACTTCTAGAAATCCTCAACACTTTTTGAAACCTCTGCCATTAGATTCATAATTATGTTTACAGTTAAGAATGACTACTGGTTCGCTGCATATGGTCTCTAGCTGCTCTGGCTAGGCCCTGCACTATTGCTGGAAAAAGCTGGCACTAATGGCCTCTGGAACTTTACTGAAGCTTTTTGGCCTCAAAAAGTTCTCTACAAGCTCTACAAACCATATCATCAGATTAAAAACATTTTAAGTATTCAATTTTGAATATTGGATCTCTGGATAAGGCCTTTAGCTCCCCTGGCTAGGCCTCAAACTGATTCTGCCTCCTTGTGGCCCTAGTGGCCCCTTGAACTTCACTGAAGCAAAATATTGCTTAGAAACTCTTCGATGGCTCTAAAACATGCTCCATTTATTCCAGAAGGTCTGAGATAGTCAAAATTGACTATTTTTGCACTCAATTTGGTTCAATAATGAGGGAGTTATGGCAAAAACAAATTTTTCCCAATATCCCTTGAAAACCTCCTCCAAAACTAGAGGAACTCCAGTTATCTCAGCCAATTAGGAGATTCCCGCCGTATTTAGTGGAATGCGCCCAAATCTGTCGGACGGTTAGGATTTTTGCATTTAATTTTAAGTGGGGAGGGGTCACATGTGACCACCGCTCTAACCGCCGACTTAACCGCATTCCCAATGGTTTCAAGACAGTTTCATTAAATGTCAAATGCGCTGGCCACATGCATGGTTTGCGGGCAGATAAGTTTAACAGTAGGGTTTGGCTCCTGGTCACGGAGGAGATGGTTGTATGGTGTCGGTCTAGCCCTTTGATTTTACACTAATTAAAATACTTCACAAAAAATACATATCGTAATCCATATATGTTAAGAACGAACCCATAGGCGGGCCGGTCGGGCCTTTGCGTTGGTAGGCAAAAGACTCGGGTTTGATTCTTGCGAAGTCTATATAATTTTTCCACACCAAATATCTTCCGGCCTGGGGCCATGTGGCGGCCTCCTGGCTTGCTACGTGGCACCCTTTGATTGGCCCGAAACAAATGAAGTCAAACCCACAACGAATCAGATTTTGCCACTTGTCCATAAATGTTTCGCCCTCCAGGGAATATTCTAGGGAATATTTTGAGGAATATACCCAAAATACTCTTTTTTTATTTTTTCCCAAATTTTATAAAGTCAAACATGGTCAACATAATTTGGAGTTTACCAGGATTTTCAAACCTCAATAACTTCTGCATACGACCTCAGTTTTGCGAACCGTTCAAAACGCCAGAATCACAGCGACGAGACTAAATTTCTGGTCATTCATGTTGAAAACATTTCTAAACACTTTCATTTTTGAGCATTTTTTAAAAATTGGTCATGATCTCCTAATCACACCTCCCCACTGGGAATCTTTTGGACCCTAAAAGGCTGATATACTGATTTGTACAGTAGATGAGAGTACAACACCCCCTTCTCTTTAGCCTCCAAACACTTTCCTTACATGGCTAGTGACTTTGAACCACAACTAGAAAGAAATTGACACTTCCCTTCCTGGATGCGCTTGTCCTCCTGTCTAGAACTGTCTTTCTTGCACTCACTCAGAAATTTTTGGCGAGAAATTTGCAGAAGGAAATTGAACATCGCTGCCTTGATCAATGATCCAAGGTGGCTAAAAAAAACAAGAGATTACAACATAAAATATAGGCATACAACCGAAATTTGCATATGTACAAAGGATTATGTCTTACTGTCTTAAGAAGTCCATCCACTTCTTACCAAGCCACTTCCATGGCTACTTTTGTTGTTGCAACTCTTCTTCATGTGAAACTTCTGTTTTCACATCAATAATGGAATCCTTGGTTCCACCTTCACCAGTCTTTCTATCCTGTTGTTGCAAGTGCTTGGGAAGACTAGTTGGATCCAAAGTCCAACAATGGGAAACAACATGTCCACTCTTTTGGAAATATCTACAAATATTATGCACCTTATTTGAAATTTTCCTTTTCCTGATCTGCTTCCTGTATGCTTTCTTCCTCATCTAGCATCTCGAAACATCATGGTTAAATTGAACACAATATGTACAACAAATATTTCTTCCATTTAAGCATACAAAATTATCATGCCTTGCAGAAACACATTCAAATTGATCATGAGAAGATTTATACCTCTTGTGCTGCTTTGCATGTTCATCCTTTTTGCCTTCATGAGGAGATGAACTTGTAGAGGCTCCAGCTTTAATTTGCAGACTAACATCATTGTTCTTGTCTTGAAAACTATTTTAACTCGCATGCTTGCCATAAGCAACATGTCTACCATATTCTTGGTGCAACAAAGGCTTAAAGAAATGGAAAACCTCTTGGAAACAAATTTGACATATTTTCATCTTAGAACTTGGAACAAAAGTTCTCTTTAAAGTTGCCTCACATGCTTTCATGGTTTTGGAGTCTTCGCCATTAAATTGCACATAACCAAGACCAATATTCTTGGGTCGTTCCTCAACCAAAATAGGATCAACCATGCCTTGTGCATGCTTGCCTAAACCCTTGCCTTCATAGTCCATTTTAATCATTAACTTGGACCCTATACCTCTCGTATGCTTTTCGAAAGAACCAACACATATTTCTAATGAGGAAATTGAAGACAAATTAGAGTGGATTGCCTCTTCCTCACGCATTTTCTTGGTCAAAGCCTCTTGGGCTTGATGGAGCTGCATCTCCATGTCATGCAATCTTTGAAGAATTTCTTCCTTCTCTTGCTTCATGGCAAACAATTTCTCACAAAGTTCAGTGCTTTCTCTTCTATCTTCAAACAGAATCTGCACCATGTCCTTCAATATAATAAAGTCACGCTTCATATCTACAT
Organism: Pinus albicaulis; assembly: GCA_034641835.2. Classification (NCBI taxonomy): domain Eukaryota; kingdom Viridiplantae; phylum Streptophyta; class Pinopsida; order Pinales; family Pinaceae; genus Pinus; species Pinus albicaulis. Next base: position 235,391 of record JAXQQM020092512.1, on the reverse strand, counting down.
CGAAGAATATTGTGAAGGAGGAAACCTCACTTGTAGAAGTTTTCATTATGATGTCAATGAACAAAAGTAACTTCAACAAAGTTCACAAATATTTCAAAAACTATAGGCAAAGCTTTTGAACAAAATGCTTGTAGAGATAAACTCTTATTCAAGCAGCCAAACAACAAAAAAACTCCAATACCTTCTTGACAAACAATCGTCAAGAGGGTTTGTGTTCCAAGGGTGACCTTGAGGTCCTTCGGGGTAAGGAAGATGCCTTCAACTGTTTCTTCCCATTTTTCCTCTCTAGGACTTAGCTAACAATAGCTATCCCTTCACTTCTAGAAAACTCAAACAATAGTCTGTTTGCAAACAATAAAACAGTCAATCTTCTACACTATTTAAACAACTTTTAATATATACAAGCAAAAGCTTAAGCAATAGCTTTCTCTTTCAATGAAGCAACCAAGTGCTTTGATACCAACCTGATCTGGATATGCTCTGGATAACTTGTTATGTATTTCAATAATCTCCCACTCAGTTTAACAATTAAATGACCTATCTTGTACTTGAAAATTTTCAGAATTTATGCTTGAAAGTGGTGTATGATTTTTAACTGATAAATTGCTCAAATCGAGCACTGCATCCCCAAACTAGGCTATCCTCCACGGTTTGCCCAAGGCTGCCCAAAAATTCACATCAGCTTCTCGAGCTCTAGAAGTTCTCAAAATGTTCTAAAACCACTTTAATTTGTTCCAAAATGTCTGAAATAGTCAAGATAAATTATTCATTCATAAAAAATGGCCTTCGGCTGCTCTGGTTTCACCTCCAACAACTTTCGGCACCCCTTGGCACTAGGGTCACTGAAAAATTCTATGCTAGGTTTTCAACTTCTAGAAGTCCTCAACACCTTCTGAAAGCTCTTCCATTAGATTCATAATTCTATTTACAGTCAAGAATGACTACTGGTTCGCTGCATATTGTCTCTAGCTACTCTGGCTAGGCCCTGCACTATTGCTAGCAAAAGTTGGCACTAATGGCCCTTGGAACTTTACTGAAGCTTTTTGGCCTTAAAAATTTCTCTACATGCTCTGTAAACCATATCATTAGATTCAGAACATCTGAAATATCCAATTTTGACTATTGTATCTTTGGATAAGGCCTCTAGCTCCCTGGCTAGGCCTCAAACTGATTCTGCCTCCTGGTAGCCCTAGTGGCCCCTTGAACTTCATTGAAGAAAAAACTTGCTTAGAAGCTCTCTGATGGCTCTGAAACATGCTCCATTCAATCCAGAAGGTCTGAGATAGTCGAAATTGACTATTTTTCTCTGAATTTGGTTCAATAATGAGGGAGTTATGGCAAAAACAAATTTTGCCCAATATCCCTTGAAAACCTCCTCCAAAACTAGAGGAAATCTAGTTATCTCTGCCAGTTAGGAGATTCCCACTGTATTTAGTGGAATGCACCCAAATCTGTCGGATGGTTAGGATGTTGGCATTTAATTTTAAGTGGGGCGGGGTCACATGTGACCGACGCTCTAATCACCGACTTAACCACATTCCCAACGATTTTAAGACCATTGCATTAAATGTCAAATGCGTTGGCCACATGCATGGTTTGCGGGCAGATAATTTTAACCGCGGGGTTTGGCTCCTAGTTGTGGAGGAGATGGTTGTATGGTGTCGGGCTAGCCCTTTAATTTTCTGCTGATTAAAATGCTTCACAAAAAATACATATCGTAATCCATATATGTTAATAATGAACCCATAGGTGGGCCGGTCGAGCCTTTGCATTGGTAGGCGGAAGACCCGAGTTCGATTCCTGCGAAGTCTAAATAATTTTGCCACACCAAATCTCTTCCCACCTGGGGCCATGTGGCAGCCTCCGGGCTTGCCACGTAGCACCCTTTGATTGGCCAAAAACAAATGAATTCAAACCCACAGTGAATCGGATTTTGCCACTTGTCCACAAATGATTCGCCCTCCATGGAATATTATGACGAATATTCCTAGAATATTCTTTTTTTAATTTTTCCCAAATTTTATAAAGTCAAACTTGGTCAACATAGTTTGGAGTTTGCTAGGCTTTTCAAACCTCAATAAATTCTGCATATGACCTCAGTTTTGTGAACCGTTCAAGGCACCAGAATCGTAGCAACGAGACCTTTCTGGTCGTCCAGGTTGCAAACATCTCTGAACACTTTAATTTTTGAGCATTTTTTAAAACTTGGACATGATCTCCTGATCATCTAATGAATATCTCCCAGTTCTATCATGCATTAATTTCAACAAGGGTTTTTATCAAATGAGCCATTTTGCAACTAGGGTTTCCTATGGAGTTTTTCCAATTTCTTCAACATTATTTCTATTTCTTCGATGTTTTCCTACAATTGTCATCCTGTATTGACTCTTTGTCTATTAAAATGGTTGGTGGATTTACTCCACCTGTTGATGAAGGTAAATAGAATATAATTTATTTTCAGAACAATTTTATAGCCTTTTTGTCCTATATTAATTGGGTGGAATCTGAATTTGTATGTGTTTTATAGTATAAATAAACTCGTAAGCTATTGTATTCACCATTTTCACCTGTCTCCTTGGGTGTCTCTGGAGGAATTTAAGGTATTAAAAATAATATCATCCTAACTGCTTCCACAGGTTCCTAATTTATTGGATATTCGTTTGGCTCCTCCTTTAGAAATAAGGTCTCAGACTCTCCCACCTTTGTTCCACATTATTAACTTCTCTAGGTAATACTTAATACCTATGACCGCAAAAATTCTTCATGCTTATTCTCTTTTTTTAGTAGTGTATTTTTTTATTTCAATTTTGTTCCAAAATAATTTTCTACATGATTTTCGTATTCAACTCTTGATTTTGTTCCAGTTGGTTAGCTATGCTACCTCTCCAAGAAGAGAGTTTGATTTTTTCTTTACAATCTATTTCCTTTCTCCCCTTACATTATTATGTTTATTTGAAAGCTTATGAATAAATTCTTGAGGGTATTTTCTATTTATCATTCCTGGGGTCTGCTTAATATGCTGGATTTGTAGCATTTTTCTTTCTTTGTTCAAAATATTATTAGGGTTTTTCTCTAGTTTTTAATTCTCAACAAAAGAAGTGATTTGTTCATTTCAGATCTCTCTATTCATACCCTTGGGGTTTCTTCACTGGTAAAATAAACATTTCTTTCTTATTTCTTATTTTTGGTGTACATTCATAATAAGGGTTATTTACTCCTTAACACATTTGAAAAAAATTAGCCTCTCTCTATTGGAGAGGGTTTTTACTCTTTTCTTTACATTTTTTGACTGGGTGTTTATAAGATTTACTTTTATATAATCAATTATTGGACTAATTTTCGCATCCTTTGATGAAAATAAGGGATAACGAAGGTTTTATTCTTATTAGTTACAAGTAAACTCTTCTTGTTTTTCATAGATCGCTTGCTTAAAAAAAAGAATTCTTTACTTTCATTCTCTATTGGTTACATAAATAGATACTAATTGTTTTTGGTACCTTCTTGACCCAAGTACTTTTCATCGTTTGAGCGATGGATGTTTTTATTTGAAAAAAATTAGTTTATAACTACCTATAAATTCTCATTGAGCTCTTTCTATCTATGTTCCAAGTCGGATGTCCAGCTCTCATGTCTTCTTCTGTATTAGAACACAATAGAGGATTGTATTCATATTTTCATTTATTCTTTAATTAAATTGGGGTGTTATTCCTAGAATTATGCCCATATATAAATTTGGGTTTCATGTATGAAACTATGATTCTTTTGTTATAATAGAATTTTTATTTTCTTTTAAAATAAAAAGGTCTTTTATATATATATATATATATATATATATATATATATAACCTAATTTTTTCACAAATCTATGTTATAAAATTTTCATGACACAAATTTAGTTTCCACAATCATAATATTATTATGTTTTTCTCGCATTTTAAATTCTCGCAAAATTTTATATATATATATATATATATATATATATATATATATATATATATATATATATATTACATTTACTGTGTGTATACTATTCATGGGTTTTTTTAATTGTTCCCTTTTTCCTGTGACAATACTATCTTTTATAGTTCTGGTGAAGACATAGTCTTTTTGTTTGTAATCATATGTTTATATATAGTACTTATGTGTTTATATTTGCTTATAAACATGGTTAATTTTATAAGTATAGGTTTCTCACTGAAACCAATAACATATTTTTTCCTCGCAGCATTATATATATACAGCTACTGTATGCTAATGAAAACCTTATTACTTAGAAAACTTCTTTTTTTATTGACATTATTTCTATTTTTGTATCATACATTTTTTCTATAGTGAAATTTTTTTTCTTTGTAAATCGTTATGCAGTTGCAAATTTGTCTTTCATACAAACAATACTGATATACTAAAAATATTCTTTTACTATCTATTTTAACATCTCGAACTATGGAAAAGGGAAATACATTTTCTTCTTTCTCTGTGTACTTTCAAAAATTCAAAACCTTTCTACATTAATTATTTATTCAATACACACAACAATTATGAGTAGAAGATTTCATAAAATAATTTTATTTCTATGAATAAATAAACCAAGTGTACAGGCAGAAATACTGACTTGAATAAAGGTCTGGGAAAGAGATAGCTAAATACTTGGCTCCCTCCCAACCTTCAAACAACAACAATTATTGTCCCCTATAGAAAACCAAGCCTATAACTTTCTTTTTTGTCTATTCCTTCTTGCTTCTCTTCAATCTCTCCCAATTATGCTCTCTAAATATTTGAGACAAAAGCAAGTGAATTCACATATCCATCTGCCACTCTTTGGGTGGTTCCAATAGGTGGCAGGTAGTTGTCTGCTCATTAATGAGATCATTTTTCCCACTCTTGAGGACAACTCCATCTCTTCTAGGAAACATTTAATTGGCAAATATCATAATATTTAAATTAAATATAATCACCTAGATTGGATATGTAGGACTTGTTGATGGATAAAATAGTAACTTTTCATAATTCAATTTCAATGTTTTTCCTCTTTCAGCCATTAATTTCCCAATTTTTTCTTTATTTACAAAATAAAACATAATTACAACTTTTACAAACAACTATTATCAGTAATGAATTATTGATAATTAAAATTTCCATTTTTACTCCATGTAGCATACTTAATCAAATAAAAGAAGAAATAAACCTATGCTCAATTATTTACAAACACATCATTAAATTGAGGGGTATCGTAGAGAGATTGAAGATGATTAAAAATGAGGAGAGATGAAACATAAATAACATCCCAAAGAAATGCTACATAAATATTATTTGGGATGCTTAAGTGGCATAGTTTTTTCAAAGAAGTAATAAATTTTCCTCAATATTTAATCCATGAATTTTAACTTTGCAAATTGAAAGATTTAGAGTAGACGAGGAAATAGGAATATTCTTTACAGATATAATATAACTACAAGCTAAAATATCTAGATATAAGGAATCTCTAAACTAAGAGCACATCCTTAAACCACCCAATAAAAGGGGAAATTTGACTAAGTAAACTACTTGAAGAGAATGCCATAATAGATTGTGAATGTTTGGGAACCTAATTAGAATTATTAACTAATTAGGGTTGTTTCAGTGTAAGGATAAAATTGATTCATATTCAATATAATAACCCAAATAAGGTAACTAAAGAGTTTACTAGCACCAAATATGAACCAAATTCAAAAAAGACCAATGTCTAGGCTAAGAGACCCTACCATGGTCTTAAAAATCTAATGAAAAAGCAATAGACCATAGCAAGGGAACTAAAGAGAGGATATCAAGAAGTGTGATTAATTGCAAGGATTTTTTCGGACCTTGATGTTTTCATATTAAAGTAATCCTATCATGAATAATGCATAACATAAAATTTTCATAACAATATTCAAAGGGATATATGTATGGCTAGTAGGAAGTGCAAAATTCATATGCTATTTTTTTTCTAAATGTAAGAGATATTATTCATTATAAAAGAAAATTGAGATACCACAAAGAAAATTGAAATGTTTAGAAATAGTTCAATGTAGAAGGAAAAAAGAAAGGTATTGGACATTAATAGAAAAATGAGAATGTAAGAGAATATATGGAGGTGCCCACTGGAAAATGTAACATGAGTGAATTTTATGACATAATAATTTTATCAGTAGGTGACATATATGATTCTATAACCACCATAGTGTCCCATATCACTCTCATGTTGATGAAAAGAAAATATATGCATGGGCTTGATCCAGGTGGCTCCAGAGACACACACAGGACAAAAAGGGCTCAAAAATAAAAGTTTTTGGATTGCTCTCGAACTAGGTTCAATTTGAAGATATTTTTGCCATGATCACAACGATGCAAACGGTTCATCAAACCGAGCCCGTATGTGAAAGTTCTGAGGCAGTAAAATTTTTGGGTTGACTTGCTGACTTGGCAGGCTTAAGGAAGGAACAATTTCGCACTTTTTCGGCCAGTTCTGGCTAGATTCTGGGAAAAATTGTGGGGTCGTTAATTTGACTCCTTCGGTAAAATTAATGAATTTTCGAAAGGGCTAAGTTGTTTTAAATAAAATTAAAAATAAATTTAAAAAGTGGGGGTGGCAGGCCACCACCCCCACCACCCCACCCTCACGTCTCATATTTAATTAAAGAAAAAACAAATCAACTATTGTTAAGGCCCAACAGGCCGTGACCCCCGCAAGCCCCAATCGTCCAACAACAAATGTATATATATATATGTGTGTGTGTGTGTGTGTGTGTGTTATATAACACATAACAACCAACCATATGGTATAATCAGCGTGACGGTTGGGGGCGGGTCACCTAATGCAGGCCCGGCCCCCCAAAAATTTAATTATTTTGTTTAAAAAAAATACAGTTACATGCATATTTGGGGAGGCGGGATTTGATACCCCGACCTTCCCTAACCAGTTGCTAAATTTTACGAACTTAGCCAACAGCTTGTTTGGAAAATCCGCCCAGCTTTTTTTTATATAAACCTTCATTTCAGCAGTGTACCCAAGCCAGGCAGAGCAAGAGAGCATGCACGTGGATCGATGAAAATTTTCAGGTGGAACCGTGAGCGTGGAGCAGTAATTATGCAAGTGGAACCATGAGCCTTGAATTTTTTTCCTCGGGAGGTAATTTTTCTACATGTCGGAATATAGTTAAGTTTATAGTCATTTTTCACAATTTTCTGCAGGGAATGCAATGGTGAAGTTGGATTTGCCATTTGAATTGCATATTTCTGGTCCATGCATGGAGTAGCTACATGGAGGAATCTAGGGGGAATCTAAAAGATTCCTTTTTGCCCCAGATTTTCACTTTCTCAAAATTTAGTAAATGGACAATCAATTTTGCACTATTCGATGTCACGAATCTAATGGCATATTCAAATTTTCCATCTAAGATTTATATTTTTCGGTCACTTTCTGAAGTGAAGTTGCAGGTGTCAGTTTTCAGCAAGTGAGTAGTCGATTTCACACCTTTCGACGCCACGATTTTCATGGAGATTTCAGATCTAGCAGCAACAACAACCATTCTTTAGTCATCTTCAGCATGAGGTATATGAAGTGATGCTTTCATGTACTTCTTTGTTCTTGAGATGCATAGTGTTGTATAGATCCCTGTTGATGTATGAGTCATGGGATCTTTTCTTGTTTTGTTATTGATGTACTTTCTATCATGGACTTGTATTATGTTTGAGATCCCTTGATGCCATATTGGCGGGATACTCATGCATGTTGTTGATATCCATTTTATGCCATGTTGGTGGGATACTCCATGTCACATGTATGTTATTGAGATCCCTTGTTTGCCATGTTAGCGGGATACTCAAAGTCTTTATGTGTGAGTGATTGTCATACTGATAGGAGTCCTTTTTATGAATGATAGTTATGCAGTGGAACATCTCATAGAGAGGTCTAGCGACTCCTGCATGAGGGAAGTTTCCTTGTATGTTAGAGAAACACATCCATGTAAATCTTCCCCATACAACACTTAATGCAGCGGCCTACACCATCTTGACACCGAGGCCCAGAGATGTAGTCCCTCCTAGACGAACTTCGTTATCAAACGATATGTTCTCATGATTGTTGTTCTTGACATGTTATGTTCGTCTTCATTACAACATATAGTTTTTCATTTATGTTCATTAATGATTTACTTAAATGTAATTCTAATTTATCAGTTGAAGTAAAAGGTCTTGGTTAAGGGTATCAATAATTTACCATGGATCAAGTGGTATCGGAGCAGGTCTTCTTGCTGATTGGATTGCAGACATGAACTATTAGATGATCACGGAGTTGAGCCATGGAGATTGTCAAGGACATGTACGAGACCATGCTTAAGGCGTCCGAGAAAGCAAACATGTTGTATGAGGCTTATGAAAAACAAACCGCAGAGAACGCCGAATTGAAGACCCTCCTACAGGAAGAGAAGGAGGACAAACATCAATTACAACTTCAGTTGCAAGCCACAATAGAGCCATGGGAAGAATTGAAGCACAACAATGAAATTCTTCAAGAAGATCATGATACGTTGAAGGCACTCCTACAAGAATAGAAGGAGGAGAAGTAGCAGTTGTAGCTTCAGTTACAAGCTACGATGGAAGCCTTGGAAGAAGCAAAGCGCAATGAAGGCTTAGAGAAGCCTTCTTCACATGTTTCGCAATCGACAACTAAGGTAAACAGTGTTGATTTCTCTTCAGTTTCTTCACATGATATCATTTCGGTTGGAGGTGTGGAGATACCCATTTCAGGAACTAGCATGAGGCTCCTCACTAAGATGGGGTAAAAAGGAGGAGGACTTGGCGTTTGTGGCCAAGGCATAAAATAACCATTGGAGGTTGTGCAGAGACCTTGCTATGCAGGTTTGGGGTACACTGAAGAAGGATTTTCAAAGGACATCAATGGTCAACAGGTAGTGATGAACTCTCCAGGGAAGAGGAATGATGGGAACACTTTTCCATCATTCCATGGTAATGCATGTTGTAGTGAAAGAGCTAAGGCGAGCTCCCATCACCATGATCGCACTAGAGATCACCCGAGAAGGTATAATAAATCTCATTATTCGAGAGTGCATTTTGATTATAAGAATGTTGATAGCCATTGTTGTAAATCATGTCATCAAAAAACATGTCATTTTTTTGGTTTAAATAACCATGTGATTTCCAAGTGTTGGAAAAGGATGGCAGCTGAAAGGAGGATGAGGCATGAAAACCCTTCTCCATAGAAGGGAAAGAAATCAGTTAAGAAGGTTTGGAGGTGAAATAAATTTTTCACTCATTGCGACTGAAGTGGCCATCAAAGAGACACGTGTTGGAGACTGCATCCAGAGCATCGCTTTAAAGACAAAGCGCCCGTGCAGAAACTAGTTGAAAGAGTTGATCGACAAGCAAACATGCCACATGGAGATGATCCATTCACTTTGATAAGTGCAAGATGGTTTTTCTAGATTTTTTTTTCTAGATATGTTAGCTTGTCATGGCCGTGTTTGTAAATAATTTGTCACATTTTTAATTTTGAAAGTGATGATGTGTTTTCCATCACTTGTTTATGCGACAATGATATTTTTTGGCCTTATTTTATAAGTCGTGTGCTGCATTTCTTTCATGTAAAAGTGATGAGGTGTTTGCCATCACTTCAAAATTTTATGATGATGTTGTTGGCCTTGTTTTATGAGTCGTATTATGCATTTATTTCATGTAAAATTGATGAGGTGTTTGCCATCACTTCGAAATGCGACGATGATGTCTTGTTTTGTAATGATAGCTGGGGTATGATTTACCTTTTGATGTAAACTTGACCACTGAGTACATCTTATAAACTCGTGGCAAGTATGGGAATATTTGGGTCATAGATTGGTCAATTTGAGCATGTATTTGCATGGAATTGTACAACAGGTTTGCAAGGGATGTAGGTGTCATTTCATCGCTCAAGGCTCTGAAGGAAAAAGGTGAAGGAGAAGGAAGGGTGACCTTTTCAGGATGCTTGTGGTGCAGACATAATATACAGAAGTGCATATTCTTTTGATGCTTTTGGAGGACCAAAAGCTCCTTAGTGGGGAGGATTGATCCACATGGCTCCAGAGACACACATGACAAAGAGGGCTAAAAAATAAAAGTGTTTGGATTTCTCACGAAGTAGGTTTAGGTTGAAGAGATCGTCGCCCTGATTGCAATAGTGCAGACGGTTCGTCAAACCGAGCCTATATGCGAAAGTTAGAGGAAGTCAAAGTTTTGGGTTGACTTGGTGACTTGGGAGGCATAAGGAAGGCACAATTTTTCACTTTTCTAGCCATTGGATTCTGGCCAGTTCCGGCCAGATTCTGGGAAAAATTGTGGGGTCGTTAATTTGACTCCTTCGGTCAAATTAACGAAATTTAAATAGGGCTAAGTTTTTTAATATAAATTAAAAAAAGCAGGGGTAGCGGGCCACCACCCCAACCACCCCACCCTCACGTATCATATTTAATAAAAAATAAATAAATCAACTATTTTTAAGGTTCAACGAGTTGTGACCCCCTCGGGCCCCAACCGCCCAACAACAAATATATATATATATATATATATATATATATATATATATATATATATATATATATATATATATATATATATATATATATATATATATATATATATATATATATATATATATATATATATATATATTTGTGTGTGTTATATATAACACATAACAACCAACCGTATGATATAATCGGCCTGGGGTTGGGGATGGGCTGACCAATGCGAGCCCGACCCCCCAAACATTTAATTATTTTGTTTAAAAAAAATACAATTACATGCAGATTTGGGGAGGCGGGATTTTGATCCCTCGACTTCCCCTAACCAATTGTTAAATTTTACCAACTTAGCCAATGACTTGTTTGGAAAATCCGCCCAATTTTTTTTTATATAAACCTTCATTTCAGCAGTGCGCCTAGGCCAGGCAGAGCAGAGGAGCACGCATGCGGATCGAGACAAATTCGTAGGCGGAACCTTGAGCGTGGAGCAGTAATTATGCAAGTGGAACCATGTCAGAATATAGTCAAGTTTACAGTCATTTTTCACGGTTTTCCATAGGGAACACAATGGCGAGGTCAGATTCACCTTTTGAATTGTAGATTTTCAGTCCACCCATGGAGCAGCTATGTGGAGGAATCTAGGGGGAATTTAAAAGATTCCTTTTTTCCCCAGATTTTTAGTTTCTCGGAATTCAACAAATGGACAGTCGATTTTGCACTATTCGATTTTGTAGTCAATTTATATTTTTTGGTCACTTTTTGAAGTGAAGTTGCAGGTGTCAGTTTTCAGCAAGTGAGCAGTCGATTTCACACCTTTCGATGCCACAACTGTGATGGTGATTTCATATCTATTAGTAGCAGCAACCATTCTTTAGTCATCTTCAGCGTGAGGTATATGAAGTGATGCTTTCATGTACTTCTTTGTTCTTGAGATGCATAGTGCTATACAGATCCCTATTGATGTATGAGTCATGGGATATTGTCTTGTTTTGTTATTGATGTACTTTCTATCATGGACTTGTATTATTTTTAAGATCCCTTGATGCCATATTGGTGGGATGCTCATGTATTTTGTTGATATCCCTTTTATGCCATGTTGGCGAAATACTCCATGGCACATGTATGTAATTGAGATCCATTATTTTCCATGTTAGCGGGATACTCAAAGTCTTTATGCGTGAGCGATTGTCATACTAATAGGAGTCCTTTTTATGCATGATAGTTATGTTGTGGAACATCTCGTAGAGAGGTCTAGCCACTCCTGCGTGAGGGAATTTTCCTTATATGTCAGAGAAACAAATCCATGTACATCTTCTCCTTACAACACTTAATGCATCGGCCTACACCATCTTGACACCGAGGCCTGGAGATGTAATCCCTCCTGGACGAACTCCGTTATCAAGAAACGTGTTCTTATGATTACTGATCTTGACATGTTATGTTCCTCTTCTTTACAACATACAATTGTTAATTTATGTTCATTAATGCTTTACTTAAATGAAATTCTAATTTATCAGCTGAATTAAAAGTTCTTGGTTAAGGGTATGAAGAATTTACCCTGGATCAATGTTTGGGAACCTAAATTAGAATTATTAACTAATTAGGGTTGTTTATGTGTAAGGATAAAATTGATTCATATTCAATAGAATAACCCAAATAAGGTAAATAAAGATTTTACTAGCACTAATTATGAACCAAATACAAAAAGGACCAATGTCTAGGCTAAGAGACCCTACCATGGTACTAAAAATCTAAAGAAAAAGCAATAGACCATAGCAAGGGAACTAAAGGGAGGATATCAACAAGTGTGATTAATTGAAAGGATTTTTTCATGGACCTTGATGTTTTCATATTAAAGTAGTCCTATCATGAACAATGCATAACATAAAATTCTCATAACAATATTCAAGGGGATATATTTATGGCTAGTATGAAGTTAAAAATTCATATGCTAATTTTTTTCTAAATGAAAGAGATGTTATTCATTCTAAAAGAAAATTGAGATACCACAAAGAAGATTTAAATGTTTATAAATAGTTCAATGTAGAAGGAAAAATTAAAGTTATTGGACACTAATAGATAAATGAGAATGTAAGAGAATATATGGAGGTGCCCACTGGAAAATGTAACATGATTGAATTTTATGACATAACAATTTTATCAGTAGGTGACATAGATGATTCTATAACCACCATAGTGTGCCATATCACTCTCATGTTGATGAAAAGAAAAAATATGCATGGGCGATATGTGAGAAAATAAAGTGACAAGCAAAGATACATGATCATGATAAAAAAAATGTTAGAAAGTTACCTTAGGGTTCTAATTCATTATGTTATTGTTTTGTCTATAGAGTAAATTTTATGGTATATTTTTCTAATACAAGGGTTTTAGCATCAAACTTAAGGGTTGGTATTTCATATTTTGATCTTTTATATATCACAATACAATGTGTACATATTATATCACAAACCATAATATGAACCATACCAAACGAAAAGCATCCAATGTACGTATACATCATAATGAGGCAAGGCATCCAACATGTGAATATGTTACAAATGAAAGTATGAACCATACCAAAGGAAAGGTGTCCAGCACAATTATACATCATAATGAGACATTCAACATGTCCATATATCACAAATCATAATATGAACCTTGTGAAAGGAAAGGTGTACGACATAAGTATAAATCATAACAAGGCATCCAACATGTGCATTTATCACAAATCATAATATGAACCATATCAAAATAAATGCATAAAATGCATGCTAGATGATTGATCATATTACATAAGGACATAGCATATCAAACCATAATCGTGGTTCATCATCACTACATAGTCATTTTTAAACGAGCACCAATGCTTCGCAAAATATCATCATCAACATGCATAATATATATATATATATTCACAAAAAAGAGTATACTCATATATTAATCTGAGCCTGTTCTCAACATGTAAATGAGTGATTTATATTTACAGTGCACTTCCAATGAAATCTCCATATATTGTTCTGTTACTACAGGGCCTTTCCATTTTACAACAATTCCAAAAAAATTATTGATTGCTATCTTACTACTATAAAGATGGAAAATTTTCTTCATAAGAAGCATGCATTTACAACATAGCATAAAAACAACTAAAAACCAAAAACTTAAGAGAAAATGATCAAATAATCATTCTTCCATATCTGCTAGGATGTTTAGATAAAATCCATGGCCTTTCATGTCCTCCTCATTGTTTTTACTGTCTTACATAAACTTGAGCTCTTCCAATTGAAAATGAAGCGTGTCAATTTCATCCTCCATATGCTTAATTTTTCACTTTTTTCCATGTTATACTCTTGCATGTTAAGCGTGTCCTATTGATGCTAATGTAATCTGAGCTGAATTATATGTATCCCCATGCGGATGTCCTCGTGCTCTGTGGCACATCTCTCCCAGTCAACCATCCCCGACCCACATCATTTACCACCTTTTTCATGCCCACGAATAGACCTGGGCTGATGATGTCACCAAGGAACAGTAGCCAAACTACCCACCTCTGAATTACTATGGGTTTCCATCTCAGATGTAGCCACAATTCTCCCAAACAGTTCCGCCGTAATTTTGCAACACTTACGTCCACCAAACACTGCCAAAATATGTACAATACTTGGACCTTCGGCACTTTAATGCTTGTGGTAGTTCTCCCATATGTTACTATCCACTGTGCTCCCTCAGAACACCCAAAATTCTTCAGAACTTTCTGCTTCGACCACACTCCAATGTCTTTATCACTGCCTAACTCCAACTCCTTTCCCCCAAGCTCACGACTATCAGTTCCCTTCCACGATAGTAAAAAATCAGGGGAAGAACCAATTTCCCATCATGCCCTTCCAAATTCCTAAAACCTTTCTTAACACTAAACCAAAGCTTGAAGGTAACACCAAGAACCTTCACCTGAGAACACTCAAAGACAAGATGCCAAAGTTCGACAATACTACCATCTCTGATCAATATACCATAATTCTCACCGACCCCCTACCTAGGACCACCACCAAAATCTCTCAGCAATCTCACGCCCCATAAATTGCTGAAATTTCTAGAATTTCCATAACCCAAAAATCCACCACCCACATTCCTCTCCTCACTGGGCACCAAAAAAATAGAGAAGACCACTAACCCCACATTTTTCAGCTGCTTGTGACACTAGCCAAAATCTTGCCTCCCGACAAACTTCAGCCCAGCCTTGCTAACCCAGTTGCTTTGTCTTGAGAGCTGGAGTGGTTATAAATGAAGTTGGACTTACATCACATTGACCTCATTTTGTTGTCTGTCTCCAAGCTTTCCCCATTTAATTTCTGTGTTAAATATTTATAGATATCTTGACTTTGTCTACTTATTCAAAGGTAAATAATTTATCGACATTCTTGCACTTTGGGTTTAATTGCAATACAGTATTGTTCCATAATGTGCATCCTCAAGTATCATTGTAACATCCTATCGCACTAGGTCTTAAATATACACTGACTCCTGCTCTTGCATCACAGTATTGTATAGATAAATTTCCATATGCGGTTTTAAATTGTGCACATCAAACCATGCCCATGAACACCGCAGTCCTGTTAGGAAGGACACTGATGGGATGGGGGTCAGGGCAGAGAGATATGAGGATAACCAAGACAATCGAGGTAGGTGCGAAAGGGTCTAGGGAGGGGTAGGATTATGAGTAGGGAGAAAGGAGAATGGGATGAACACAACGATGGGAGTGACTAGGCAACTGAATAAATAGATGGAGAGAGAGGAAAAATACCAAGGAGAGCCAGAATTTCGGGAAGGAAAGAGGTATAGACGGGGATGGGTAAGAAGAATGAAGGGGGGAAGGTAGGTCCAGGTGAGTCCAAACAAAACATAAACTAAACAATATCACCAAAATTTTTTCTTCCAATTTCTCCATCTCTTTGGGAATTCAACAACCTTATTTCTTAATCCTTGGTCTCTAGGAGTAATAATTTTCCCAATGCCTTTTCACATACTCAAACTGACATAGTTATGGGATCAAATGTATTCCCTCCTATCCATTCACCATACTAGTCTCATATGTTAGTAGGCATGCCTCGTTCTCCTGTCTATCCACTTCTTTATTTTCCCACTGAGAATATAATAGTACTTGGCTTCTCCGAGGGTTGACTTTATTCCTTTTCTTCTTTTTATGATTTTATTGAGAATGCATTTTTTAGTTGAGGTAACATTGACTATATGTTTGATTATCAGTAGGGAGTCTCCTAGGATGACCACCTCCCTGATTCCTTTTTCCCAAACTAGAGATAGTCCTAACATTAGGCCCAAGGTCTCTGATTCATTATTAGTCTTTATTCCCATACCCCAAGAATATATTATTTCTATTTTACCTTTGGAATTTATAAGGATCCCTCCCCCTCCTGCCACCCCAAGATACCCTTTATATGCCCCATAAAATTGTAAAACCAACTTATTTTGATTTGTCATCCCATAATATTAATACACTATAAGCTATAATAATCACTAATGCTTCATGAATATTATTAGGCATATTTACTATATCATTAAGAAAGATAAATATTCATCATAGCCTAGAAAATCACATAGGAATATAGATCCATCATAATTAATCATTATTAAAATCAAGCACAACGGGATGGTGGGTATAGAACACTATATCCTATTAGAATGTCTAAATCATTAATGCATCATAACACCTTGTTGGCCCTCGTTTTTTATCTCTTTTTGTTTATGAAGGACACCTTATTTTACCATATTATCCATATATTCACCATCATATCCACCTTATATTGAAAAAAATATGCATATATAGGTATTTAAGTTATGTTTTTCAATTACTAGATGTTTTTGTAAAAATTAAATTTAAGTGCATTTTTTGACAGCAAGAGAAATTCATGTAATGGCATTATGGTTTTCATATGTGCAAGACACTTGGGCTCGAGCTGGATAAATTTATAGAAGGCTCGGGAACTAAGAATAAGAGTACACTTTTTGGTACAGTCAAACTGAGCTTTAACAGGCCCGATCAAAGGTAGTCAAATAGGAACTGTCTTTATGGAGGATCCCTAGAAATTAGGTCAAAACTCTTATTTTGTGGGATTTTCTAGATTTTGATGGATATGATGTATGAATTCGACTTTATTTGATAGGATAAGGATAGTTATGACTACTTGAGATATTTTAGATGAGTTTGTTAGATACTTTATCTATTTAAACCTCAAACTTTGAAGGCTTTTATGTGTAGAACTTGTATGACTTAATATTATTATTTCTGAGACTTGGAGACATAATTAAAGATTTGTTCTATCATATTTTCTGTTGTTATATAATGTTTGATTGATTGAAGTCTTAAGTAGCTGAATTCACCTTCAGTGTGCAAGGCAAGGACGGAGGCCCCCCACACCGAGCTAAGTGCACTTCTTAGTTTATTTTGTAGCTGCAATTTCTGAATCAGTTTTCTTATGTTTAATTTGTTTATGTTGATTATTTTTTAGTATTGATGAATCTAATGATCATTCTTAACTTGCATATGAAAGGAAAAACAAATGTTTAAGTTAACATTCTTTCTATCTAATCAAGATCTTAAGTTATAATTCATCTCTACATGCTTTTACATGCATTAAAATTATTTTTGATGGATCTTAATCTTGTTTCTATTCTGCATATGAAGATTCATCTTTCCCGCTTTTTCTGAATTCTTGTTTTTAACAATAGCATTACTAATAAATGAATATATGATGAAGGACAATCAGGACCTCTTCAGTGAAGAGCCTCTTCAATTATTACTTCATGTATCTTAATCTATTGTTTAGCTAAGTAGTTTTTTATTTCTAATTCACATGATAATATTGTTAGAGAAGGACAAACAAATATCTTAAGTTAGGAGATTCTTCTGCTTTTAATTACACATCTGAATTTAGAAATTGTTTAAGTTAAATTTATATTTGTAATATGCATTTTCCTAATCATTAATAAACCATCTTTTGAATTGATCACAACTAAAACCCATATATTTTGGAGATGATTCTAAGTTCCACTAACTCGTATTGATAATAAATACTTGCATTAGTTTACAACAGTAAATTGACCAAACATTTTGGTGCCATTTTCGGGGAAGCATATTTAAAACGGTCAAGTAGGAAGACAAAAAGATAAAAAAAAAACAATATAAAATCACCAAAAACAACAAAAACATATTTTTTCTTTCAATCAATGTTTTCTTATGCCTATAAATAGAGATTAGAAGGGTATATTTGTGAAACAAAACCCCCCAAAAGCTCATTCATCCATAGGAATAACAACACATGTTGTTGGAAATCCTACTATAGAAGAGTTAGTGGAAAAACATAGATTAGGATGGAGATTAAATTTAGTTGAAAGAAAAATCTTGTTAGCCTTAGAGGTAAATAAAAATAAATCACTTAAAGAACCTCCTTCTGTATGGAAATAGAAAGATACAAGAAAACCAACTTTTGAACAACTAGAGCAACCTGTCCTTGAAGAAATCAAATAGTTGAAGAAATAGAAAATCAACCTCATATCGAAACAGTATAGATCTCTGAACAATAAATGCCTGAATAAGGATAAGGATCAACTAGAATAAGCATGACTCCTGAGCAAGCATTAGAATAAAAAAGACAACGAATGGAATGACGAAGACAACGAGAAGAAGAAAGAAGAATTGAGGCGGAAAGAAAGGTAGAAGAAGACAAAAGAGCATAAGCACTTAGAAGAATAGAGGAAGAAGCAAGAAGAGAAAATCAAAATCAAAGAACACAAGAAAATGAGCAAGAAGTTAAAAATGATCAGGAAACTACTTTTGGCTTTCCTAATCTAGATGCAAGAGCAATACTAGGAGAAGAAATAAAAATGAAAAATATTCCACCTTCTGTATTGCCTAATTTCTATGGAATGTCAACAGAAGATCTTGATGCATTCATGTTCGAGTTTGATATCTTTTGTAGAACCTATGGATATATTTATGACACACACAAGCTTCGACTTTTTCTTGCTACTCTGAAAGAAACAACCTTGAAATGGTTCATGGGATTAGGTGAACATACAATCGCTTCTTGGGAAGATATGAAGAAATTTTTTCTTAAAAAATATCAATCTTATTGCAGGGCTAGAGACTCTAAAGAAGACATTTTCCAAATGACACAACAAGAAGATGAAAATTTGTAAGAATATTTGGAAATATTTCTTTACAATTTACAGAAATCCAGACATAATTGTCTTAGTCCTGATACCATCGGAACTATTTTTCGTAAGGGTATTAGAGATGAGTATTTAGACATTCTTAATGTAAAGGGAAAAGGAAATATTTCTAATTTACCATTTCAATAAATTTTTGAGTTATGTCAAAAATACTCTAGGGGAAGAGAAAAGAGTGGGAAAAGATACATTTCATCAAAATCTTCCAAATCTGCAACAAGTGCAGTAACAAAAGTGAAGATAGGAAGTCTCCAAGAAAATTTTAAAACAGATCTCTTCAGCACTTTCTGAACATAAGTAGATTTTTTGAAATCTAAGAAAAAGAAATAAGAGCAAGATGAAATCTTAGCAATCTTCTTCCCAAAGTGTAGACAAAAACATCCACTTAGGGAATGTCCTTTGCAAGGTATATAAGTGTGTGGACTATGCACAGAAAATCATGCAACAAAAAAATGTCCCAAATTAAAAGAATTGCAAGGAGTAGATTCTGTCTACTATATGGCACCAAGGAAACCTTGGAAACCAAGGATACCTTAACAATTCCCTCAAAAAAATCTCCAAAATTTTCAATATCCCCAAAATACATGGAATACACCAATGCCATGGCAGTCTTGGCCACCACAACAATATCAAAACCAACCTGCACAAGGTTGGAGAGGATATGGTTATGGAAACCAACCACCACAACAAATGTATCCCCAATAGTATCAATATCAACAACCATATCCTCCACAACCATTTCCTCAATATAAAAAATTTCAGCAACATCAACCAATGCCATATCCATCTCAAAACCCAACAATTTTAACTCAACCGCAACAACTGTAGCTGCCCACTAACCAACCACCTCCTAGAACACCACAATTTCCAGCTCATCCAGTAGCTAATCCAAGTAACAAGGTGGATAGACCAGCATATCATGTGGAAGAAGCAACATATTATCCCACTTATTCAATTCTTCTTGTACAAGATGTCCACCTAAGGTATGGGAAGGTGTTACAAAAATATTATCCTCTGATAATTGAAGAAGAATTTGAACAAGGAGAACAAAGTCAACAATCTCAACTAGAAAAGCAAATTCAGAAGGGTAAATCTATTATGACACAAACTCCAACATATCTAGAGAGATTGATACAACAGAATATTCCAATATCTCTCCCTGAATTTAATATTCTGGATGAATTGAAAAACACATATGTTAAAATTCCTTTGTTGCAGGAAATTAAAGACATTTTGATATATGCAAAAACAATAAAGGAATTATGCATTAAGAAATCTAGCAGAAGAAAGAAGGATCCACCTAAAATCCAGGTAATTGGAAGTTTAGCTAGTCTCATGTCCACAAACATAACCATTGAAAAATATTTTGATCTAGGAATTCCTATGGTTACCATTTCGATTAACAAATTTTCAGTGCCAAATACTTTAATAGACTTGGGAGCAGATATCAATGTTATGACAACAAAGACAATGAAACATTTGAATCTAAACAACATTAGACCTACTACTATAGTTTTAGAACTTGCAGACAGATCTAAAGTTGTCCCAGAAGGTATATTGGAAGAAATCATTGTCTCGCTGGATTCATGGGAGTATCCTGTAGAGTTCTTGATTTTGCAGTCAAAAACAAATTTGGGAGGGCATCCCTTAATTTTAGACAGACCATGGTTAGCCATTGCAGATGCTTACATTGGATGCAGGTTAGGAAGCATGATTATTTCACTTGGAGATGAAATAAAACATGTTATATTATATCCTCCCGCTCGATCTCCTTCTTTATTATTATGGCTTGATGGAGAGGAACCACAAGAACTTCAATCTGTTGTTATTCTTAATGAAGTTTATAATTTTAGGGAGGAGGAATAAAATGAGGACTTATTAGATCTATTCATCTCATAACCAAATATTTCATAGAATCTTAGACTAACTCAATATGAAGCTGCTAGTTATCTTTTAAATGAATGTTTTTAGGAAAATTGCACTAACTAGTCATTGAAAAATACATTTGAAAGCATTTTTCTTGTAAAATCAAGTATCAATTCAAATATAAAAAACATTGAAATAAGTCCTGAGAGACATTTGAATATTGGTAACAACTTACAATCATCACAAGAGGAAAAGCTAATAACATTGTTGCAAAAATATTCAAAATATTTTTCCTAGGATTACAAAGACATTCCAGGAATTCATCCAAAAACATGCATCCATCTTATTTACAATGTGAATGAAATAGAACCTGTAAGGCAACCACAAACACGGATGAACCCCATGATGAAGTAAATATTAAAAGAAGAATTACATAAACTATTACAAGTCGGATTTATCTATCCTATTTCAGATAGTCAATGGGTTTCACCCTTAGTTGTAGTACCTAAGAAAAATGGGAAATGGATAATTTGTGTGGATTACAGAGAACTGAAAAAAGCTACATTAAAGTACCACTTTCAGTTACCATTTTTCAATCAAGTGTTAGATTCATTACCTGGAAAAAGTTATATTCATTTCTGGATGGAATTAGTGGATATAATCAGATAGAGATAACATTAGAAGATCAAGATAAGACAATATTCACATGCCCATGGGGAACATATGCATAGAATTTATTACCCTTTGGTTGGTGTAATGCACCTGCTACTTTTTAGAGAGCAGTTCTTGCAATCTTTGTTGATTTGATTAATGATTGTGTGGAAGTTTATATAGATGATTTCACTGTGTATGTTACAACATATGATGATTGTTTACAAAATCTTGAAAGAGTGTTAAAAATATTCATTGAGACAAATATATCACTCAGTAATGAAAAATGTTTTATGATGTTAACTGAGGGGATAGTGTTGGGACACAATATTTCTTCTTCAATGATTAAGGTGGACCCGAAAAAAATTCAGGTCATTGTGAATTTAACACCACCCACAACAAAAAATAAGTTAGATGTTTCTTGGGTTATCCAGGCTACTATATAATATTTATTGAAAAATGCAATAAAATAGCGTTTTCATTATTCAATTTACTTGCAAAAGATGTGGAATTCCAGTGGAAAATTATTTCTCAGAATGCATTTGAAAAATTAAAAGAAAAATTATCAATTGCACCCATTCTTTGAGGATCTAATTGGTCTTTGCCATTTCACATTTCAATTGGTGCATATGATATAGCTATTGGAGCATCACTTGGAAAAAAAGAGAATAAATTATATTATGCCATATATTTCATCAGTAAAAACTTAACAGAGGCATAATTGAACTACACTGTTATAGAGAAAGAGATGTTAGCTATAGTACATGCAGTTAATAAATTTCGACATTATATAACAGGTTATCAATTTTATATCCACACGAATCATTCCACCATAAATATTTAATGAATAAATCAATAAAAAAAGGCAGAATAACTAGATGGTTGCTATTAATGAAAGAATTTAACATTACAGTACAATATCGACAGGGAAAAGATAACGAAGTTGTAGACTTTCTGTCAAGACTACATTCGCCTGGTGATCCAAATCCAATATCAGATAATTTCCGAGATGCACATCTATTTTATATAAATGTAAAAACTCCATGGTTTGCAGATATAGCTAACTATTTATCATCTAGCATCCTACCATCTCATTACACAAACAAGCAGAAAAGAAGAATAATTAGAGAAAGTGCTAGATATAGCTAGGCCAATGGAGATCTATTTTATATTGTTGTTGATATAATGATTAGAAAATGTGTTAGAGAAGATAAGATTATTGAAATTTTGAAAGTCTGTCTTGATGAACCATGTGGTGGTCATTTTGGAGATAAGAGAACAACATACAAAGTGCTAAAACTTGGCTACTACTGGACATCCATCTTCAAAGATGCCAGAGCCTATGTGAAAAGATGTGACAAATGCCAAAGAATTGGTAGCCCAGTTGCATCAGATAAAATTCCAGTAAAGCCACAAGTACTAATTGAACCAATTGAACAATGGGCTTTAGATTTCGTGGGACCAATCAACCCTCCATCCAATGGAAATAAGTACATCCTGGTATGTACAGATTATGTAACTAATTGGATGGAGGCAAAGGCAGTAGCATGGGAAACAGAAGATATGGTTATGTCTTTTCTGTTTGAAGATATATTTGTAAGATATGGAGTTCCGGGACAGATAGTAACTGACCAAGGAAAAAAATTCACATCAAATCTTGTTCGAGATATTACGGAGAAATACAAGATCAAGCATAGAAAATCAGCTCCATATCATCCACAGGCAAACGGACAAGTGGAATCAACAAACAAATTCCTACAAAACATCATGACGAAGACTGTAAAAATGAACAGAAATTACTAGTCAGAGAAATTGATAGATTCACTATGGTCATATAGGATAACTTGGAAAAACACAATTGGGTTCCTTCCATCTCAGTTATTTTATGGAAAAGAAGTCCTATTACCCATATAATTTCAAATACATACATATAATATAGCAACAGAATTGGGGATGGAATTGTCTTGGGCACAACAACAAAGAATTATGGAATTAAACCAACTAGATCAGATACGACAACAAGTAGTCAAACATACATCTCTTGTCCAAGAATAAAGGATCAAATGGCTCGATCAATTCATAAAGAATAAAGTGTTTCAGAAAGGAGATTGGGCACTCTTGTTCGACTCCAAGTTCAAAGACTTCAAAGTAAAATTCACAACTCATTGGCTTAGGTCATATGAGATTTAAGAAATCTTTGACGATGGAGTTTTCAAGATAAAAACAATTGATGAAGCATCTGTTTCGTTTGTTTTCAATGGAGATATGCTTAATATTTACAATAAGCCTATAAATAAAGAGGATTTTCTGAGAACAATTTCGATGGATTCAGATCTGGAACTAAGGGGACAGCATAGAAATATCCCTTCCATAATTCCAATATAAGAATAATGATATATATATATATATATATATATATATATATATAATAAAATAAAATAAAATAATATAATATAAAATAATAAAAGAGTTTGGTTGTGAAGATCCAGGAGACTAGCACAATACAAACTCAAATTCATGTCGAAAAACCAACTTGTTTGGCTAGTATAAATTCTCTTTTTGTTTTCATTTTTTGTACTAAAATATTTTTTCAGATATGCCCTCAAAGACATCACAAACTTGAGGAAAATTCAAATCATCAGCTTGGGGGAAGGTGTGTAATAAAAAAAAAACTATGAAAATAGTTTTCAATAGTTGAATTGAAGACAAAATGTGAACTACAATTACAAAGGAACCTGGTACATCATTCGACATTTACCGAATGGAATTGAATTGTTATTGAAAAAATTATTCAGGAAGGGACCTGTACCATTACGACAGAAGAAATTTCCAAGTATTGAACATTATTGCAAATTACGCCAGAAGGGACCTGAAAATTTAACATGTCAGAAGGGACAGGAAAATTATTATTCTAAATCAAATCAGATGCATTAAGAAATAAAGTCTCTACATAGTCTACAAGAGCCGTCGTAACAATAAACACAATGCCGACGATCATGAACGTCAAAAGGGAATACAAGTACAGTAAGTAAAAAAAATCGCTCTTAAAATTTCAATTTTTTTCGAAAATATTCTAGAATTGTAAAGACTAATTTAGTACTAGCTATGCATTTTTACCTACATTTCATCTACATCACCTACATTTCCTACATTTTATCTACATTTTATCACCTATACTTTCATATACATTCCATTATCTATAGCCCTATTCTATCCATATTCATATCCATACCACTATTCAATAAAACATTACATAACCTATCCATACCTTACCTTACCCTACTTTTCTAACCAAGAGAATCATTAAAAAAAGGTCAATATTAAACCCTTGGAAGACCTACAATACGAAAAACAAAGATTAGTAACATTATAAATATTTAATTTTAAAAATGTGACTATTTCATTAGTCAATTTTTTAAAATTAAATAAAAGAGAAAAACCCAAAGTTCAAAAGTCATATGATACAGCGCAACTATTTCAAATGTCAAAACAATGCAAAAAGAGTGTAATCATAAAAGGTGATGCGCTAAGGTAATGGAGCAAAGTGTGAAATCATAATACAAACAAATGAATGCAACTAACCTAAAGTATGATGTGGTGATAAACAAGATGCATGACAATAATGATATATGCTATGCTATGATGAGACCGTAAAGTATGCAGCAGTGGAGGAATGAAGAGGAGATAGCATGCAGTGATGAAGTATGATGGTGCATATGAAAATGGAGATAATGCGGAGTATGGCAGCAGAAAATATGATGGTGCATGGAGATGATGCAGAATATTGAAGAAAACATGGTCATAAAAACAAAACATGAAAGGAGCTAAATAATGAATAAAAAAAAGGGCAAAATGTACACCAGAGCCATCATGACAGTCAAGGAAAAGACACTCATGAACTGGTCAAGAAGTGGCTGATGAACGGTTAGAATAATTTCAAATGCCATAACACAACACCGTGTAAAAAGTATGAGACCATTTTCGCCATTGCTAAGACCTGAAATGACCATTGCTCAAACATTTACGCTGCATTTTCACCATCATCGCCTTTCGAAGGCTCAGTGAGAGAGGGAGAGCATGCAGTTAAAGAATGCATCCATGATTACAACTATGTGAAAACAAAACAAAATGCAGAACTAGAGAGAAGATAGTGAAGAAGCTGAGAGGACAATAGAAGAGATAAAACACAGAGAAGAAAGCAGAAAGTATAGCAGAGAAGAGGAACAAAGTGATAAGGGAGTTAACTGGAGTTTTCAAAGCCAAAAAATATGGAAAAATTCTCAACCAACCACACTATCAGGAGGCGAAATCTTGTGAAGGAGAAGGTAAGAAGTAAATGTGGGTTTGGTTGTTTAAAACAACGAATGGTTGCATGAATAGATCTCAGGATTGTTAAAACAAAATGAGAGTTATAAAAGGAGTCATCCATTTCGATTTTTAAAGACTTTTTGTGCGTTATATTTTGTTTTGACACCATTCATAATACTCTGCCACTAATCAACAGTTAATTCTTTTGTTGATTAAGTGCATAAATGAATGAGGGATTTAATGAGACTGACACTGATTGAAACAAACAAAGACCTCAGTTGAATTAGAAGGATGATCACAAGGATCACAACAAAATATCACAAGGATCATTGCATAGACAGGTAAGCTTGAACACGTCCTCACATGCAGTTTTCTATTTCGAAATAAATGGAAAACAGAGAATGGAGAATTCTAATTCGAATGGCAAGGTGAGATTGTTTTAATTGAGTTGTGTAATATATTTATTTTATTAATACACTCAGTAGAAGGATTCGAAACAGAATTTGTGGAGAAATATTGAGTTAGAATACATTTAAAAATGTTTTGACATAGAAGAGGACAAAGTATGGAGAATGTTTAAACGAAAACAGTGAATCTATCATGATATTTTTGATGAAATGGTTGAGTTATTCTCTGGCATACACAATGAATTTAAATTAAAGACATCATGCTATGTTTTGAAAAGAATTTTGTATGAAATTAAAGGGTGAAAGACACATCTGTATAAAAAAAATTCATTTTTTTTTACACAGTCAAATTTCTTTTACAAAATAGAGACAGAGGATTGTTTTTTAAAGAGGGCAGAGAATTAAATGGAGAATAGGATAATAGAAACATGAGTTTTTGTGTTTTCTTATACCTCTCTATCAATTCTTGTGTTTAATTGAAGCAGTTAGCTCACATTTTTCAAAGGGAAAATAGATGATTGATTGACAAGAGCAGTAAAACAGGAGGTAAGCCTGCTACTATAACAACATCCAGTACTTGATTTTTTGTTGAAAAGGATGAATTTAATGATAGTAGATGGATACATAAAATGGTTTTCAGATAAAATGGCTTCGAGAGCAGAACCTAAAGCTTTCCAAATTGAACATTGGAATAGGGAAACATTTGAAAAACTATATCAGTCAGGTTTAATAGGCTTTTTTCAAAAGTTCAAAGGTCACAATGAGGATGTAACAAGAGAATTTATAAAAAATTACAAACAAGATGAAACCATGGTGGCATTAGGGGAATTTTGAGGTCTAAAATGGGACTCCTAAGGAAATTATAAAATAATAGTGGAAAAAATACAATAAGATTTGATTACATCATCAACTTTTAGTGGGAAAAAGAAAAAATTACTTTTCCAACTCATATTTTCAACTTATCTCCAAAATTTTTTACTCAGATTTCGAGCGGGAGTACTCGTTGGATGAAAAATTTAATCCTCATCCAAGGAGTATCCATGTTGCATACTTTCGATGGATTCTACTACATGAAAAATGAGAAATACATGAAAAACGATCACGTTTTTCATGTATTTCTCATTTTTCATGTAGTAGAATCCATCGAAAGTATGCAACATGAGTACTCCTTGGATGAGGAATTAAATTTTGCATCCAAAGAGTAGTCCCACTTGAAATTTTAGGAAAACTTTGGGAGATAAGTTGAAAATACAAGTTGAAAAAGTAGTTTTATTATTTTATTATTTTTTATTATTTTTGCCCTTTTACTTAAAAAATGGTAAATCATCCCCCATGGTTGACATCATCATCTTGAATCCTATTGGTTCTTATAAAGTTTATTTTGGTGGCACATTTTTCTTAGGAGGCCCATTTTAGGCCTCAAAATTCCCCTAACGGTAGTCTACATAACCCTTTGACTCCAGAGTATATTTTTGAAGCTTTAGAGTTGCCATCATCAAGAGAACTATACCATAAGGGATTGCATTTCAAATACAAGGGCTGGACATTCTTCTTGGATAAAAACAGGAAGGGTTCTTTAGATAGATCAAAGGGGATTCCAAGGGAGTGGTTCAATGAACCATGGGAAGAGTTAGTTTTGATTATTCAAAATTTTCTCACCTATGAAAATAGACATAGTGTAGTACACCTTTATCATGTCACATTACTACAACATATTAAAGGATATATAAGGATTAATATGCCCTATTTATTTTATAAAAAATTGATGAAAATGATTGAGAGAGTCAAATCTGAGACCAAGACCAAAGAAGCTCAAATTCTTCACCAGGGGCTGATAAAAATCCTTGTGGATTATCAGCTGAAAGTTAAGGGAATGGTTTGGGAAAATTTTCTGATTAAAATAATTTTGTAGAACATGTCATTGAGAACAAAATTAAACCAATACAGGAAACAAGAAATATTGTGCATTCACCTCTTTATTCTAAAACCAGGTCAAAGAAACATCAGGAGACAGATATGATAGAGAGGGAGACATCATTTTTAACCATTTATAGAAGACAGAAAAAGAAGAATTCATCAGAACCAGAAGTACAAGTCATAGAAACATCTCATTTAACTAAACAGGAAAATGAAATTCTTGAGAGGTTGCAACAATAAGTGTATGAAAATCCTATAGACAGAGATTCCTATTTTGAAAATAATGAGGAGGAAACTTCAATTTCTAAAAATACCAAGGAGGATGATCAAAACCTTTGCAGAGTAAGAGAATTAATGGATAGCCTCGAGATAAGAAAAATCATGGAAAGGCACTTGAGAGAAGAAAATGAAACTTATAAAATAAATAATGAAAAATTGGTTAAGGAAAATGAGAAGATAAGTGGAGAAATGGGAAAGTTGAATTAAACCAAAAACAATCTTCTCTAAACATGGGCATTCAGATGGTTTCAGGAGAAAAATTCCTAGAAGGCTAAGTATGAGAAACAAAAGGTTAAGACCTCCATCTATAAGGAATAACAAGGCAAAGACATGGATTCTCTTCTATATGTAGCACAACAGGAAGTATTAGGATTAGGAATGGTGTTGTGGCCAGCAACAGCCCTTTTAGTATTATCACTAATACTAAATAAGTGGGGACCCTTAGTAAAAAATTTAAAAAATCAATTAGTGCTTGTATTTCCTTTTTCAATAAAACTTACTGTCATAGACTTAGGAGAATACCCCTTGAAAAATCTAAAAAACTTAAGTTTTATGATAAGATAGAATAAAATCATTCTTTAAAGAAATATCGCATCGCAAAAAAGGTAATGAATACCTCCTTACAAGCGGAATTCTAAGATTGCGAGATTGCGATGCGAAACTACGCACTAAAAGGACATTCATCGCATCACATGCTTCAAATGTCATATCTTACATTGAAAAACCTCAAACCACCGATGTGCAATGACACATATCACAAATCATGTTTCGCAGAAAAACACATTAATGGATGTTTGTCATATGTTATGCTCTTGCGATTTTGTGATATTACGATATTTAAAAAATCAATTAGTGCTTGTATTTCTTTTTTTCAATAAAAATTACTATCATAAACTTAGGAGAATACCCCTTGAAAAATTTAAAAAAGCTTAAGTTTTATGACAAGGTAGGATAAAATCATTCCTTAAGAAATATCGCATTGCAAAAAAGGTAATGGATACCTCCTTACAAGCGGAATTCTAAGATTGCGAGATTGTGATGTGAAACTACACACTAAAAACATTCATCGCATTGCATGCCTCAAATATCATTTACGCTGAAAAACCTCAAACTGCCGATATGCGATGGCACATATCACAAATCACATTTCGCAGAAAAAAACATTAACGGATGATTGTCATATGCTACGCTCCAGCGATTCTACGATATTGCAGTATTGCAATTTTGTGATTCCATGAGATTGCGATCTGCGATATTGCGAAGCAAATCACAGATCACCTTATCGCAGATCTTTAGGGCTCGTTGTACGAAAAAGTTTTTTTCCATAAACCGAGACCTGGTTATGCGCTTTAATTTTAATCAATGAGTTAGTTGCCAATCATTAATGAAATATGGTTTTTTTCTGATCGAAGAGCCATTTCACGTAAGGTGGTATATTTTATATGTCTTTGGCATTTAAAGCTTTCCCGTCACCTTTTTCTTTTCATTATTCTCACCTCATTTGTAAACTGCAGGAATGAAGAACAGAAAACCATGCAAAGTAGTATTCAGGATATTATGGGAAAGAAAGGCAAAGCTCCAAGTTCTGAAGACAAAGAAATGACGCCCTTGTATACAGACACGCCTATAATAAAGATGCTGGTATTACTACTTGGGAAGGCATGTACAGTCTAATTGAGGAAGAGAATCCCAAAATAATGGAGGTTACAGCTACTGCAGGCTCACATGGGTCTTTTGAGGCATCTATTACAGAGCTAGCTTGCTCGTTCTTGCACCGGATAGCGGTGAGGCCCAAAATTATTCCAAACACAGACATGGTTAAATGGGTATTGGACAATGCTGACATCAAAAATAGACAATTTAAGACTCAGCGTCAAGGAATCATTGGCTCGTTCACTCCACAAGATTTGAGACTCATGTATCATTTACCAGAGCCACAGGCGACTTATAACAAACAGTTCATGGAGAAGTTTGCTAAAGAAAATGAAGACCTGGAAAAATGCACAAATGACTGGTCAAGGAGGGACGAACCACTAAAAAAGGATAAACATGGTATGTATAGTACTGGTTCTCTCACCTCCCCGTATTGCTTTGTTGCTGCTATGCTCTGTAGACTTTTTGGGAAGCCAAAAATTAATAAATTTTCATCTGAATGGCTACCATTATTAGATGCCGCCATTAATGCGACTGTTGTGGATTGGGCTAAGATATTATATGACAACTTAGCCATATCTATTTTAAATTACCAGTCTAAGAGAACTATTTCTCAGAGAATTTATCCCCCTTTCTACTTATCTGCATATGTGATGGATGCAATCTGTTATATTTCCAAGTTTCCTTTAATGGGTTGGAAATGGACGACTCAAGACCCTTTACCCATTCATATTTATTACAAAGAATTGTGGGATTCCATGTTCACTCCGTATTTTTACAAGATTTGTCATGGAATCATGCTGCCCCTGTACAAATTTTTATATGATAAAGATGCTCCAAGATTTTCTCCCGAAGCAGAGATAGATATAATCCCTGTCGCAAGATGGTTAAGAGAAGAACTGTTTACATATGTCAGTGTATTCAGAAGTCTCGCTTCCCCTCATGTCTTACCTTTATATGTTCCTGATGAACTCATGGCAGGAGAAATTGCTTATCAAACCTGCAGAGAAGGAGGTTTGACTAAAGATTTGAAGGACAAAAAGAAGGATATTTGGCCACAATTTCCTATGGCCTGTGGGGCCTTTTCACTATTTGATGTAGGCCATGCATTCAAAGAAGTAAACAACATAACATGTCTACGATTGTTCAAATTTCCAAGAATATCTTTCGACCCTTATGATATTGCTAAAAATTTCACTATTGCAGTCAAAATAAAGGTGTTTTCTAAAGAAGATGATCTTTTTGATGACATGTTCCAACAAAAAGGTACACTTAAAGAGGTTCTACATTCCACCCAAATGTGATTTCCTCCAGCAGAATTTCAAGAGTTCAAGATATACATGGAAAGGAGGTTATCTAGTATCCCTTTGGATAAATTACGCTTGGAGCCCATAAGGGAACCAACGCCTAGTATTAGTCTCAGTGCAAGTTCAGGCACAGATAGATCTAAATCTAAGTCTGGAAGAGAAATTTCAAAACACTCTAAGAGGTCTGAAACTGACCATGATAAAAGTAAAGGGTCAGTAAGGGATACTGCCCAGTCAAAGGAGCTCCCACAGCAACAGGTTTTGACCTCTCCATAGCTAGATCCTCCCCCTCTCATCATCCAGCCACCATCAGTTAGAACCGAGCTAGATAAATAATGGGAGACATTGAATGATTTAATCAATATTGAAGGACAGAGCACAAAGACACCTATGAGTAATGTACGGGCAACAAAAGATATGGTCACGGGAACAATTAGCAATGTCTCAGAAATGGAACATATTCCCATTACCCCAT
Source organism: Pinus albicaulis (assembly GCA_034641835.2). Taxonomy (NCBI): domain Eukaryota; kingdom Viridiplantae; phylum Streptophyta; class Pinopsida; order Pinales; family Pinaceae; genus Pinus; species Pinus albicaulis. The sequence goes on along the minus strand of JAXQQM020092512.1, from coordinate 203,752 downwards.
CCTCTGAACTTATGCTCAAAATAGAGGAAATTCCTCCTCTTGATGTATTTTATAGTCCACAACACAAGGCAGTAGTGAGAAGACAAAGAAAGAAATGAAATTGGAAAATGTGCTATCTCATGATGCAGAGCAATTAGACATCCTATGGCAAGATCCTACCACCGATCCCACTGAAAATCTCACCAAATTGTCTCAGATCACAGGAGCATATGCCTCTGCGACCATTGATAAGGCATATGAGGTACGACAACTACTAAAAGAGAAGGAAGACCAAATACAGGTTTTTGCAGCAACAGCTGCAACAAGCCAACACCAACAACGAAGCACAGAAACAACTTGAAAGATTATAGCAGGACTTCCAACAAATGCAGATAGGGTACCTAAACAGTTTGGCTGAAAGAGAAAAATAGTTACAGGTTATGCAAGAGATACACAAGGATGATCCTAAGCTTATAGAATTCATCACAGAATCCATTTCCTTAAATGATCAACTACTACAGCAATAGGAAGCATTGTCCCAAAGAATATCAGAGTGGAACTCTTATTGTGAAATAAGCTATAAAATCACTAATCAAGTCATAGACTTACGACATGATTATGATTTAATTAATAAAAGAGTTACCGAATATTTGGCTTGGCAAGAAACAGAGGAGGGGAAAAGAGCAGGCACACCAATAATCAACGACAATCACAAAGAAATGCTCTTTAACAAATGGAATGCACAAATCAGGAAAGCAGAGCAAGCAACAGAAGAAACATATGCACAAATCAACTTGATCCTCCTCAACCTACTCCTAAGCCAAAGAGCGCAAGCTCAATGACTAAGGATAAAGTCGCAGTCAATAAAACAACATCTAAAGTGACTCAAACCAGCCCATTCCAAATAGATTCATCAACTCCATAAAAAACGTTGATCATTTCGGATGAAATAGAGTATAATATCATAGAAGATATGAAGAAGACTAGGGCTAACATCACTTTTTATGAATTGAGCAAGTTAAAACACTAGAAAAGGTACTTTTGAAAGAATTACATGTTGTACCAGAAAAACCTCTGCCCACCCCTGTAATCTCTCAAGCTTCCCATGAAATGGGAAGACCTCCAACTAATGTGATTAATAAAATTGATCCAAAATATATCGCTTTAATTGGTGGAAGGTCGAGATCTCATACTCCCCCATTTCTTCTTACTTATGAATTTTTCAATAAAAAATTGCATAATTGCTTAGTGGATTCTAGAGCTTCATCTAATATTTTACCAAAATCAATATGTGCAAATTTGAACATTCAACCGCAAAAATCTGCTGTGCACATAGTTCAGCGAGATCGATCGCAAGTTGAAGTGATCGGCGAATTAAATCAGGTTACCATAAGGCTATCATCTAATCCAAAGGTATGTCAAGTTATCGACATTTTAGTTGCAGATATTCCAGAATTTTATGGCTTAATTCTTAGCACAGATTTGTCAGAAAAACTTCACGAATACTTTGTAACTGATTGGTCGCACATGTGGCTCCCTTACAATGGTAAACCAAATCAGATAAAGGTTGAGCGTGAAAAACATCAGAACTACATAGTAACAGAACTGGAAGGAGAAAATGAACCGGTAGCATACAACAATAATATCATTGGAAACTACTCAGTTGATTCTTTCTTAGGAAATTTTAATGCTCATACTTCACCTTACTTAGAACATTCTGTTTTATCTCAAGTAGAAAATTTTTCTCAAACAGATAGTTCTAAATGTATTAATTTTATAGATGCTCCTGTAAATAAATATTTATTTTGGAAGTTATTTTTTGATGGTTCTAAGTCTAATGAAGGAGCAGGAGCAGGATGCGTGTTAATTAGTCCAGAGGGAAAAAAAACTATGCTAACTTGTAGACTCAAGTTCGATTGTACCAATAATACCACAGAATATGAGGCTTTAGTCCAAGGATTATACAAAGCAATCAGATTAGACATCAAATATCTACAATTTTTCGGAGATTCTGAAATTTTAATCAGACAGGTACGCAATACTATACATTTTTTATCAGGTCATTTAAAGCATTATCAATCTTTAGTTCAAGATATGACTGAAAACTTTATAGAATTTAACATTTCATCAATCCCCAGACTCCAAAATGCTAGTGCAGACCTCCTAGCTAACGTAGGTTCCAAGCTCATTCCTTCAAAAGACTATAGCCCTGATCAATTTTCAATCGAATTAATCTTTAGACCCTCGATTCCTGATAACATTACCAATTGGAGGATTTTCAATGATGATCCTAATATTGTAAGCTTCCTCACATCTGAAGGATCTTACACCAATCAGATAATTGATGAGGACCAACATGATAGACAATTGCAACAAGATAGCACTAATAATGTTATGCCAAAGTCAGTAGTCAAGTTAGAATACCTTTATTATTTGAAAGATCGATTCAAAAGATCTACCAATTCAAAACTACAAAGTTCAACTTTGAACTATGAATTAGTAAATCTAGGAACTGATACCAAACCACAGAATATCAACCTAGGCCTTGGCCTAGCTCCTGAAGAAAAATTAGCATATGTTCGTATTTTGACACAATACAAAAGTGTCTTTTCTTGGAGCTACGACGAACTCAAAACTTATGACACTTCTATCATCCAACATACTATCCCAATGATAAATGATGAAAAACCTATCTAGAAAAAGATGAGAAAGATCTGTCCCAATTTAGAAAACCAGATCAAATCTGAACTCAATAAGTTATTGAAAGCCAAAATCATTTTTCCCGTTCGACATTCTAAATGGGTTTCCAATATGGTTCCTGTTAGAAAGAAGAACGGAGACATTAGAATTTGCATTGACTTTCGAAATCTTAACAAAGCCTGCCAAAAAGATAATTTTCCTTTGCCTCCCATGGAGCAAATGTTGCAGGCAATCGCAGGATCAGAATTAATGTCCTTCTTAGATGGTTTCTCTGGTTAGAACCAAGTGTTGGTCCATCTCGATGATCAATTGAAAACCACATTCAGAACCAAATGGGGCACTTATGCATATCAAAAGATGCCCTTTGGTCTGATCAACGCTGGTGCCACATTTCAGAGAGCCATGGACATCGCATTCAAGGGATTAGTTAACAAATCAGTGGTTATTTACTTGGATGATATAACTGTATATTCCAAGAAATGAGGCAATCATCTTAGAGATTTAAAACAGATCTTTCAACGTTGTCAAAGGTATGGAATTTCACTTAACTCGAAAAAAAATCCTTTTTTGCATTAAGTGAAGGAAAACTTCTTGGATTCATAGTGTCAAAATCTGGAATTCATATTGATCCTGACAGAATCAAGGAGATTTCCGAAATACCCCCACCTCACAACAAGAAAGCTATGCAATCTTTCCTTGGCCAGATTAATTTTGTAAAGAGATTTGTGCCATATTTTCCAAGAATTGTATCTCCTTTACAAGCAATGATTAAAAAGAACTCAAACTTCAAATGGGGCCAAGACGAATATGAGGCATTCAATCTGATCAAACAAGCAATTGTTAATGCTCCATCTTTAGCAACTCCAAATTTTTCCAATCCTTTTATTTTATATACATTTTCCTCTGATAGATCATATGTTGTGATACTCACTCAAGAAAATCAAGACAAGGTAGAAGCCCCAATTGTTTTTTTCAGTTCAAATTTACGGGGGGCTGAGCTAAATTATTCATATGTAGAGAAACAATCTTATGATATTTTCAAAGCAATTAAATATTTCAGACCCTTTCTACTTAAAACCCATACAAAAATCATAGTATTGTTTCCAGCGGTAAGAAATCTCTTAGTACAGAAAGATGTGGGTGAGAAAAGAGCCAATTGGGTTACTGCCTTACAAGAATATGACGTAGAAATCAAACCAACAAGTATTGTAAAAGGTCAAGGCTTTTGTAAAATGCTAGCTGGAGCATCGCTTATTTCTGAAATACCATCTACAAAGATACAAATGTATGAGGTAAGCCTAAACGATGTTGAATCATTATAGCCTAAAATGCTAGCTGGAGCTGATATCATATTTTATCTAAAGAATGGATATGCTCCTCCAAATCTCGATTACACCAAGAAAAGAGCTCTAAGGTTGAAGGCTAAACAATATTAGCTCGTGAATGATGTTATTTTTAGAATGAATTATGATTCTGTTCTCCTAGATGTCTTGAGAAATCTGAAGCTGAAAAAGTCTTGCAGGAACTCCATGATGGGCCAGTAGGCAGACATTATGCTGGAGACGCTACTGCACATAAAATCCTTTGCGCAGGATATTACTGGTCCACACTATTCAAAGACTCACATAGCTACGTAAGGAAATGTCAAGTTTGTCAAACCACTGCTGGGAGACAAAAGAAACCATCATTTCCGCTGCAACCAGTCAACATTGAGCAGCCTTTTGATCAATGGGGATTGGATATAATAGGTGAGATCGTTCCTCACTCTTCTAAACAACATAGGTATATCCTTACAGCAACATATTATTTTACTAAATGGGTAGAAGCAGTTCCTCTCAAGATGGCTAATGCCAAGCATATCATCGAGTTCATAGATCAGTTCATAATCATCAGGTTTGGTTTACCTTTTGCTTTAATGTTTGATAATGCATCGTATTTTTCTGGTAATTCTATGACTAAATTTGCACTCAAAAGGGGTTTTCAACTCAAATAATCTGCCAATTATTACCCACAAGGGAATGGGTTAGCTGAATCTACAAATAAAAACTTAATCAAAATCATTAAGTGAACCATTGATCAAAATCACAAAAATTGGCATAAGTCTTTAATATATGCTTTATGGGCAGATCGAATAACACAGAAAGATTCCATTGGCACTTCTCCCTTTAATTTAGTTTATGGGAAAGAAGTGGTTCTTCCAACTCATCTAGCAATTCCCTCTTTGGCCTTAGTTCAATATATTGATGAAGCACCAACTTCTTCCTTACAACTAAGGCAACTAGAAATAATTAAGCTAGAAGAGAAATGAGAACAGGCCAAAATAACTCATGCTCATCACCAAGCATTAGTAAAAGCTTCTTTTGATTCAAACATGATATCCAGAAAGGAATTTCAGATGGGAGATCTAGTTTTAAAATGGGACAAGGCTGATGAGGAAAAAGGGAAACATACGAAATTTCAATGAATGTGGCTTGGCCCTTTCCAAATCGCAGAATTCATAGGTCCATCTAATTTTATGTTACAAGATTTAACAGGAAAAAGAGAGTCTTTACTTGTTAACGGACGGATCCTCAAAAAATATTTTCCATAGGAGATCATTCTTCTATTTTGTAGATTAGTTTTCTTTATTTTCATAATAAAACCAGTTGTAAATGGTTACATTTGGAATTCACGAAAAAGATACAAATTCTCTTTTAGATTTTGTTTTTTCACTTGTATAAATAGAATTCTTCTAGAAAATTGATCATTATTATTGAAAAATGCAGTTAAAGGCTCTAAGCCTAGAAATGATACTAGTTTCAATCTTGTAAATTTTGATAAAAAGCGACCTTTACTGGGAAATTGTTTTATATCAGTCCAATAAAAGGTATCAATAACAAAACGAAGATTATTTGTAGAAAATCTCTTTCCAAAAAACTCTACCATTGTCGTCCAGAGCTATCTTAAGGAAACAATGACTTCCTCCCCACCTAGGAAATTACAACATTCAGGGAATAATCCAATGATACACTTTAAATTAAAGTGTAAGAGGTCTCATCATGAGCCGACTTATCATGATCATAGATATTATAGCTTGCTGACTTTGCCAATACTGCATACCACAACAGGGCAATGACTCAAGATTGTTGCAATCAAAAGACAAGAGGTCTCATCACGAGCCAGCTTGTTCAGAAAAGTTATAAATCAAGTGAATGGCACTGTCATAAATTGGCTACCAAACCAAGACATTGTTATTTAAGGGTAAAAAGAAAATGAAAGTGATAAGTGTGGATATGGATTTCTCTTTGATAATTTTATATTTCTCTAAGTAGGATACAGGATCATTGTTGGGTAACAGGTAACCTTGTCGAGGCTATAAACTCCTGCTGGCAGCAGAGGCTCTACCTACGACAAATGAGCATATTTAAAACTGATCTACAGAGAAGCCTTTGTTTTTATTTTTATAAACCAAGTAGTGACTGATGTAGATACAAGGAATAGCTTGAGGAAGTAAACAATCAAAGTTAAATATAGAAGAAACGAAATATCATTGATAGATAAAAGCATAATGTACTTTGTCTTTCTATAATAAAGTTTGATTTTCTAGAAAATTTTCTGTTTTGGAAGTTTAGAATATTCAAAAGAAAAGCAGAGATAACTGGTTCTTCCAAGTCAAATCGCCAAATGTTGTGGCTAGCAACAACCCCCCTTCTTATTTAGTATTTTCACTACTACTAAATAAGTGGGGGCCCTTAGTCAAAAAATTTAAACAATCGATTAGTGCTTGTATTTCCTTTTTTCAATAAAACTTACTATCATAAACTTAGGAGAATACCCCTTGAAAAATCTAAAAAAGCTTAAGTTTTATGATAAGGTAGGATAAAATCATTCCTTAAGAAATATTGCATTGCAAAAAAGGTAATGGATACCTCCTTACAAGCGGAATTCTAAGATTGCGAGATCGTGATGCGAAACTACACACTAAAAACATTCATCACATCGCATGCCTCAAATATCATTTACGCTTAAAAACCTCAAACTGCCGATATGTGATGGCACATATCGCAAATCACATTTCACAGAAAAAAAACATTAACGGATGATTGTCATATGCTGCGCTCCAACGATTCTGCGATATTGCGGTATTGCGATTTTGCGATTCCACGAGATTGCGATCTGCAATACTGCGATCTACGATATTGCGAAGAAAATCGCAGATCACCTTATCGCAGATCTTTAGGGCTCGTTGTACGAAAAAGTTTTTTTTCCATAAACCGAGACCTAGTTATTCGCTTTAATGTTAATCAATGAGTTAGTTTCCAATCATTAATGAAATATGGTTTTGTTCTGATCGAAGAGCCATTTCATGTAAGGTGGTATATTTTATATGTATTTGGCATTTAAAGCTTTCCCATCACCTTTTTCTTCTCATTATTCTCACCTCATTTGTAAACTGTAGGAACGAAGAACAGAAAGCCATGCAAAGCAGTATTCAGGATATTATGGGAAAGAAAGGCAAAGCTCCGAGTTCTGAAGACAAAGAAATGACGCCCTTGTATATAGACGCCGCTTGTAATAAAGATGTTGGTATTACTACTTGGGAAGGCATGTACAGTCTACTTGGGGAAGAGAATCCCAAAATAATGGAGGTTACAGCTACTGCAAGCTCACATGGGTCTTCTGAGGCATCTATTACAGAGCTAGCTTGCTCGTTCTTGCACCGGATAGTGGCGAGGCCCAAAATTCTTCCATACACGTACATGGTTAAATGGGTACTGGACAGCGCTGAGATCACAAATAGACAATTTAAGACTCAAGGTCAAGGACTTATTGGCTCGTTCACTCCACAAGATTTGAGACTCATGTATCATTTACCAGAGCCACAGGCGACTTATAACAAACAATTCATGGAGAAGTTTGCTAAAGAAAATGAAGACCTGGAAAAATGCACAAATGACTAGTCAAGGAGGGACGAACCACTAAAAAAGGATAAACATGGTATGTATAGTACTGGTTTTCTCACCTCCTCGTATTCCTTTGCTGCTGCTATGCTCTGTAGACTTTTTGGGAAGCCAGAAATTAATAAATTTTCATCTGAATGGCTACCATTATTGGATGCCATCATTAATGCTACTATTGTGGATTGGGCTAAGATATTATCTGACAACTTAGCCACCGCTATTTTAAATTACCGGTCTAAAAGAACTATTTCTCAGAGAATTTATCCCCCTTTCTACCTATCTGCAGATGTGATGGATGTAATCTGTTATATTTCCAAGTTTCCTTTAATGGGTTGGAAATGGACGACTCGAGACCCTTTACCCATTCATATTTATCACAAATAATTGTGGGATTCCAAGTTCACTCCGTATTTTTACAATATTTTTCATGGAATCATGTTGCCCCTGTACAAAATGTTATATGATAAAGACGCTCCGATATTTTCTCTCAAAGCAGAGGTAGATATACTCCCTGTCGCAAGATGGTTCGAAGAAGAATTGTTTACATATGTCAGGGTATTCGGAAGTCTCGCTTCCCCTCATGTATTACCTTTATATGTTGCTGATAAACTCATGGCACAAGAAATTTCTTATCAAACCTACGGAGAAGGAGGTTTGACTAAAGATTTGAAGACAAAAAGAAGGCTATTTGGCCACAATTTCCTATGTCCTATGGCGCCTTTTCAATATTTGATGTAGGCCATTCATTCAAAGAAGTAAACAACATAACATGTCTACGATTGTTCAAATTTCCAAGAATATTGTTCGACCCTTATGATATTGCTAAAAATTTCACTATTGCAGTCAAAATAAAGGTGTTTTCTAAAGAAGACGATCTTTTTTATTACATGTTCCAACAGAAAGGTACACTTAAAGAGGTTCTACATTCGGCTCAAATGCGATTTCCTCCAGCAAAATTTCAAGAGTTCAAGATATACAGGGAAAGGAGGTTAGCTAATATCACTTTGGATAAATTACGCTTGGAACCCATAAGGGAACCAACTCCTAGTATTAGTCTCAGTGGAAGTTCAGGCACAGACAGATCTAAATCTAAGTCTGGAAGAGAAACTTCAGAACACTCTAAGAAGTTTGAAAGCTACCATGATAAAAGTAAAGGGTTAGTAAGGGATACTTCCTAGTCAAAGGAGCTCCCACAACAGCAGGTTTTGACCTCTCCACAGCTAGATCCTCCCCCTCTCATCGTCCAACCACCATCAATCAGAACCGAGCTAGTTAAAGAATGGGAGACATTAAATGATTTAATCAATATTGAAAGACAGAGCACAAAGACACCTGTGAGTAATGTACGAGCAACAAAAGATATAGTCACAGGAACAATTAGCAATGTCTCATAAATGGAACATATTCCCATTACCCCATCCTCTGAACTTATGCTCAAAATAGAGGAAATTCCTCCTCTTGATGTATTTTATAGTCTGCAACACAAGGCAGTAGTGAGAAGACAAAGAAAGAAAAGGAAATTGGAAAACATGCTCTCTCATGATGTAGAGAAATTAGACATCCTATGGCAAGATCCTACCACCGATCCCACTGAAAATCTCACCAAATTGTCTCAGTTCACAGAAGAATATGCCTCTGTGACCATTGATAAAGCATCTGAGGTACGACAACTAGTGAAAGAGAAAGAAGACCAAATATAGGTTTTGCAGCAACAGTTGCAACAAGCCAATGCCAACAACGAAGCACAGAAACAACTTGAAAGATTACAGCAGGACTTCCAAAAAATGCAGATAGGGCACCAGAACAGTTTAGCTAAAAGAGAAAAATAGTTACAGGTTATGCAAGAGATGCACAAGGATGATCCTAAGCTTACAGAATTCATCACAGAATCCATTTCCTTAAATGATTAACTACTGTAGCAACAGGAATCATTGTGCCAAAGAATATCACAGTGGAACTCTTATTGTGAAATAAGCGATAAAATCACTAATCAAGTCGTAGAATTACGACATGATTATGATTTAATTAATAAAAGAGTTATCGAATATTTGGCTTGCCAAGAAACAGAGGAGGGGAAAAGAGCAGGCGCACCAATAATCGACGACAATCACAAATAAATTCTCTTTAACAAATGGGATGCACAAATCAGGAAAGCAGAGCAAGCGGCAGAAGAAGCAGCCATAGCAGCAAACAATGTTATTGACTGCATAAATGAAAATTTGCACAAGGAAAATCTGATCTCAGAAACCACTCCAGGGTATCTACCGAAAGTACAACAACTGCAGATAAGCTAGAGACATAAGGCTCAAGAAAAGGAAGAAACAATCAAAATATTAACTAAGTTGAATTTGGATTCTTACTGGGCGTATTTGGTAAAACCACACAGCCAGTGCATGACTTTCAAATGTATCATCAATTCTGCTGAGAAGATGGCACCAGCTCTTGCCGATTCTGTTTTCGTAGGACATTTAAAGTCAGAAGTCGGCCAGCCGACTCTTCTCAAAAAAATGATGAACGCTTGCGATTTCAAAGAATAGATACACAAATAGTTAGTTGTTAGTTTTAAGTTTAGATTCAGTGTTAGTATTAATTTTGCTTTATTTTTTCCTGAAATGAGGACGGTCATTTAAACCGTATCCTACATTTTTGTAATAAATTATTTTTAGATTTAGTTAGTAGTATTTAAACCCTTCTCATGCATTTAGAGAAGGGTCCCGAAATTTGTCAAAAACTTGTCCTCAGAACATGCACTTTTGCACCCTCCGAGGAGGTTTTGATGAATGAATGGAACATGATTTATTGATATCTACATTTAATATCTACTACTGATGTTTCACTTTTGTACTCTTAGTGGATGTTGGATTAAGAAGAGATAAATCATTATTGCTTGAAGCTCATGAGTAGAACTAGTTATAAATGGTACTTTTATCTCTTAACTATTTCTGCCTTTGTGTTAAAGTGATATTCATGTTTAGTTGTTTATATATTGATGCGTGAATGCTTGAGTTATCATTTGGCACTTCTGTATGGTGATAGCTATTTATTTATGCTTAATATATGAGTAGCATCCATTACCCTGCTCCAAGTCTTAATGGTGATAGCTATTTATTTATGGTTGTTTAATTGTGCATCGACAATTTACTATTAATACAACTAGTAGATAACATCCCTTTAACCTCTGTCTCAACTGGCTCTTCATCGGAACTAACATGCATGAAGTTATTAATAGTAAATCATCAGTCACTTGACAAATCACTGCATGTGAATTAAATATGATTCAATTTTCTTAACCTCTCACTAGTGCAACAATCAGTTACAACTAGTTAGACTGACTTTAACTCACTTAATTGAGTTAATTGATTTCTCATGCATTAAACTAATACACTAACTGCAACTTGGACTCTAAAACAAATAGAATCATTCTACATGCCTCATTAACCACCCTCAACTCTAATTTCATGAGCTAACTGATTCTATCACACTCAATTAACTATTACAAGTGATTATGAGATAAGATTACAATTTATTGCCAAATTTAATTAAGGGAAAATTAAATTAGACACACATTTCTTTTTGACTTTTTAACAACATATTCCTTTTATTGTGTAGATATTTTTGTTGGCTATGTTGCTTCGATGCCTTGATGAATGGGAAATTTAGAATTAAAAACCCATGGGAACCCAAATATCACCTTGGTTGAATGATCTAGTCCTATAGAATCTAATTGGAATTTGTGGTTATGCTATGTTTATTATCTACATTGTGAAGCTAAATTTGAAGTTGAAAAATAGGTCCTAATTGAATTGTTGATATTTTTCATTTTTATGGACATAAGCGGTCATTTACGATATCATGTGGGTTTTTTAAATTAAAAAAATCAATTTTATGAATTTTGATATTTTGAATCTCTCTTACTGTTCATTTCCTTCTTATATATAAAGAGAGCCAGATATATATCATTTACTATAGGCTTAGATTTTTATTAATATTCATGTGGAAACAACCTAACACATGCCGTAGATTGGCCGCCCCAAAGAACGTACCTAACATCGTTTCTATTTATCTACAACCCATAATACTTCTTTAGAACCAGTTCATTATGGCAAGCAGACAAGTTGAACAAGGTATGGGCTAATGAAGTGATTTCGAGTTGCATAATTGCATTGCAGCTGATCTGAAATATGGGTGTTTTTGCATTCCCCTTTGTTAACATGTTCTTCACAAAGAAACCAATGTGGAGTAACATCCTTGACCAAGCCTTTCTCTGTTCCCTAGCCGTCGAACAAAAAATTGAGAGACTCCCTCGTTTCCAGCCCTCTTTAACCCAAAAGTAATTTTTTTTTCAATAGAAAACAAAACTAATCATATTTAATAAAAGTAGTAGATACATCTTGGATTGTTATCCTTCATCTTAAAATTCATAGAATCTTCTCAAAGTAGTATCAAATCGAAATCCTATAGGCTAGAACTTAAAGAATCCTCGTTCTTGTACAAAATATGTCTTTGCACAAAAACAATCCACTGATTCACAAATTAAAAACTAAGTTCATTTACATATGTCTTTGTTATTTCATGTATATTATGAAAACATATGCCATATAAATAGTGTCAAACAAAAAGGAACTTCCATCAATTTTATGCAAACAAAATCTATTTTGAACCGTCATTATAATCCTCCATATTATTTGATCCTCAAAAAAATGTTTGTGTTGTTGTTACAAATCATCAAGCATAGTTGATAGAACCCGCATTGATCAAGACCCCATTGTCAAAAGATGAGAAATAAAACTTACCTGCTTGTTTTTCGATACCTCTCTTAGAAATAAAATCAACAGTCCAATTCTGGTCTTTGAATAAATGGTCAAAGTTAACACTCTGAAATTGTCTTACCCATATTTTATTTCTAGCAATCGAGTTTTTTAAAATTGGGGGATTGAAAACACAGTTTCCCTTTACCCATTTGATGATTCCTTTAGCATATCCAAAAATATATATTCATTCAATGCCCAACCATTTTGCCACAAGCAAGACTCCCCAAAAAGCGATGATTTCAGCTTGACTATTAGTCCCCCTGCCTGCTTCCCATCAGAAATAATGAAATTTAATGGATCTGTGTAAATCACTGCTCCATATATGCATGCCATCCTGGCACTAGCCCCATCAAAAAAACCAACCGGGAAAGACTTACATACCTGTATCTATCTAAAGGTTCTGTAACCTTTTTATGGTGAAAGAGGTCCAATTTCATTGAAATGTCCCACACATTTAATGATTTCCTCCTTAACCTGTATATCACGATTCTCAAAGATAATGGTGTTGGGCTGCTAGTTTTTCATTATCATTATCACTTTTTAACACCTATTTCATCCATTTATACCATTCTTTATCACGTCATTTATCATGGTTTATCATATAATTCCATTTTATAATTATGTATGCTCTTATGGATAAATATTATTTCTTCTCCTTTATTTTTAATAAATTGATGATTATTATGCATGATTTTACCAGTGATGGTTTATTAATAAATTCGCTGTAACATCACTCACCATTTTAGCCTCCAAGATATTTTCCAGATTGCAGATTTGATCTCCATCTCATCATTAAATATTCTAACTCATAAATTCATTGGAATAAAAAGTGATAGTTTTGCATTGGGTGTTCTGGGAAAATGGAGAAGAATCTGGAAAATCCGAAACATGAGTTTTGTCCATAACGGACCGAATTAATTTTACGATGAGCAGGTTTCCCAAATTTGGTTCGTATTAAGAGAAATATAAGGTTCTCTGAAGACGATTTTCTCAAATTCATTGTTGCAACCGTTTTCCAAATTATTTCAGTTGCAATACCAAATTCGACCTGTTCCTGTTGAATGTTGATGTAAAGATATTTCAGATATGATCTTGTTGATAAATTTGTTGTGAACAATCCAATTTTGTTATGGGAATCATTTTTTAATCATCTCTATTGTAACTTTTCTTTTCTCTTTGTGTATTTAAATGAAAAACAGAGATCATAGAGGGGGGTTATTATGGGATTATTAGATTAGAGATAGATAGGATAGGATAGGAGGAGAGGGGATAATGGAGAGATTTAGCTTTTCACAGGGGACCTTAATTGTAGTTTCAATATGCAAAATTTTATTCTAAAGGAGATCATATTGTAATGACAAGTGAATTTGATGATTAATATATAACTTGCATTGTTGTTCATCCAGATATTCTGAAGTAGCTTGACAGTATTCGTTGGTGGCTAGGGCCCAGTCTCTGGTGGATCTTACTGCTATTCCCTATTTGATAATTTTCCATTTCCCGTAAGTTCATTTTGTTTTATATCTTTACATTTCCTGCAAGTTTATTATGTTTGATATATTCTGATTTCCTGTGAGTTTACATTGCAGTTAGTTTACTTTCCTTTATTCTGATCTCATGTACTTTGCAACTTTGTCATTTAATTTCATTTATACTCACTGCAGATTGAATTAATTATCAGTTAAGACATTGATTCCCGTTGGTTACAATAAGAGTATGATTAGGATAGATTCAGATGAAAGAGCTCGGTTATTACTACTGTGCTCTCGGTTGGTGTTATTCTCAATTGAATTTCTTGCTTAATATTGGATTATGGTTTTGCTCGAGATTAAATCTTGATGCTTAGATGTATTATTTCCTTTAAAATTTGCAGCTTGAGATTTATAATTGCATCCAATTACTCTTGTATTGAATTTAATAGATTATCTTATATCATTACTCTCTAGGTTTACAGCTTGCACGTATTGTGCACACTATTGAAACAAAAAGACTTACCCAGGTTGATAATTAATGTGAGGTAATTAGGAGTTAAAAGACACCTTTTAGCACTGAACATTTTGGCATCGTTACCGAGGAGAGTGTTGCCATTTCACAGAGAGTGATGTATGTTTGATATTTGTTGTTGGGAAAGAATTAGGTATTAAAAACGGAAGGTAAGAACCTACGTAATGAGCAAGTAAAGCACTTGCTCCTCCACCCACTTTTCAGTATAATTGCATAGGAATTGAAGTAGAAATTTTAGAGGTAGAATTTTTGAAAAAAAAAATTTAATTCAACTTGAGTGGTGATGCAAGCACCACCCATTTCACTAACCAATTGACAAGAACATTTGAATGAGGATCCTCAAAGAAACACATGAAGAACATCTTCTATTATGGTAATAAATGACTCACATTGCAAATTTTGAATTCCCTATCAAAGATCTAGGAGGAGTGACACAAATGCACATAATTCCCCCATCGTCTCTACTAAATTTTCATGGTTTGACAAATGAAGATCCAGATATATTCTTATTTAAGTTTGAAATACTTTGTAGAGGATATGATTATTGTACTAATGATCAAAGGTTGAGAGTGTTTCCTCTTACTCTAAAAGGAGCAGCTCTCCGATGGTTCATGAACTTTGGTTGGAATTGCATCAAAACTTGGGAGGACATGAAGAACGTATTCTTGAAAAAGTACCAAGACTATTGCAAGGCCGATGAAGTTATTTTCAATATGATACAAGGGTAAAATGAAAGCTTGGAGGACTATGTGGATCGATTTTGATACAACCTTCAAAAATCAAAGCATAAGTATTTGGAAAAAAAAAATCTTAAAAACACTCCTACTCAAAGGAATCAAAGATGAATTTTTAGAACTCTTAAATCTAATAGGAAAAGGCGATGTTTTTTAGTTATCATATGATAATGTTTGTGAATTATGCATAAATTATTCAAGAGGAATCTCCAAGGCTTGTAAGAATTCTAGAGAAGCTTCTTATTTATTTTCCAAATCTACTACAAGAAGAGGAGACATAAGAGCTGAAATCAATGTTTCATTTGAAAATTTTAAATATGATTTTATTAGCTCTCTAAATTCAAAATTGGATGTTTTACAGGTTCATAAAAATCAAGAAATTGAAGAAGTGTGTTTCCCTCATTGTCAAAAGGAGCATCCCATAGATACTCACTCTTCCTTATCTAGGATGGAAGTAGCATATCAAAAAGATGGGGAAGCTGCAACAATGTCAAAACCATGGAGATCGTGGCCTAAATGTATGGTTAAAAACACTTACCCTCCATTTTTTTACTTGTATAATCCATTATGGAATACTCATGTCTCAGGGCAGCAATGTCAATCTCGATATAACCCCCACCAATCTTGTCTACAAGTTTGGCATGGTTCATCTTATGATTGCATGAATACTCTCCCTCATCTTGTAGCACAAACACATCCTCCATATTCTCCACCATCTCTTCCACAAAATCTTGCTTGCCTATCAAAATCATCCACTCAACCCAATCAACTACATCATCAAAATGCTCCATTCCCTACACAATTTCCTACTCAACTCATTCCACACTCTCACCATAATAAACCATTAAAACATGCTTACAGTGTTGAACTGCAAAATTTACCCACCCTTCCCACCCATTCTATCTCACATGTACCATTGGAGAAAACTTATACTGAGATTCAGAATGTATAAATCCAAAAATTGTAGATGTTATGAAAGAAAATGAGGTTTCTTCTAGCCTGCATCAATAAGACGTTTTAAACACTCAAGGACTTCATGATATGGCGGCTATGGGAAATCAAGAAAGTAAGGGATACATTGAATATTGGTTTCACTCCATTTTTTTGCAACATCACTCCATACTTCAACAATTTTTGGCACCATCTTTTCAAGGGAAGTTTGCTTCTCAAACCCTACTATTTATTAACATGCATTTTTCAAATTTGGGTATGTACATACTGGAGGCCTTATTTCAAAAATGGCTCCACTGGAAGTACTCTTATACATAAGAATATTCAATTTTCAAATAAGAGTAGGTTAGTGTTGAAAATAAATAAATAAGGACATAAATAAATACATTTTTATTATTATGTAAAAATAATCGTTTTTGTTACAACACGTTGTGGAAATCAACATCAGTGATAAATATTTTAATTTATTTGTGTATGTAGATGTATTATATTGAAAATAATAGTGCTACATACACTCATATTCATTTTTATCTCCAATATGGAAAACTTTATTGAATATCATATTTTTTTGGCTTGCGGGCTTGATGAAATTTTTGAAAATAGAGTCGGGAAGTCATGTTTTGAGGGACCAAAAGTGAATATTTTAAAAAAATATTTCTATCCTAAGTATCCCATGATGTCTACTTTCCAACCCAATTTTAATCACTCCATTTTTATTTGAAACGGAAAAGTTATAACCAAAACATTGACAGGGCATCTAGTAGGCAGCTCAGGAATAGAGTTGGGACAGTGAGTTTTTGGAGGCTTAAATGACTATATTTTTAAAACATATTTATATGATATATTCCTCTAAGAATATAGTATACAAGGAAAATTTAATCACTCAATTTCGATATCGTATGAGAAAGATATGACCCAAATACTGGTTGTCTATCCTAAATCAGCACTCTTAAAACTTTGTTTTTCCAGCTGTTCATTAAAGTATTTGACCCATCAATTCTTCTTGTCTTAAAAAATTGTTACTATTGGTGATAAATAAATGAATCTAATTTCATTTCCATCTTGAATCAGCTTAATCCATCATCAAACGAAAAAGGTATGCTTAAGATATCCATTGTTGGTCTAAGATGGGTAATCGAAAATGACTCTGTTATGCAAGTTGTTCTAAGTAAAATTGACATATCATATCATTGAATTTAAAAAAAAAAATACCTATTTATATTGGTAATATATCTTTGAAGTAGCTCTCATTTTGCTTTTGAATCACTCAAATTGAACAAAAAACAAATAAGTTATGATTAAAACACTGCAGGTTAGCATGATTGGCCACTACTCTCCAGCAGGTAATAAATTAATTTTGTCCGTGGATTTGTTTTACAGAGTAACTACTTGTTAGTTTTTTTGCATAGTTCTTGGATTAGGGGAGCCCGATCACCTCTCTTTCTACATGATTTAATGTTTTACTGCAAGTAGATACTCATTTTTTTTGCAAGTCTTAGGATAATAAAGAAGGTTAATTTATGGACGAGCAATTCTTGAAAGAAATTTTAATGAAATAAGGGAATTTCATCCAATTCATTACCTAACGGATTCATAACAGAAAAAATGAAGAATTGATTCCCATTCGAAGATTCATGTCACTATTGCCAAAACATTTTTCCAAGAGATCATTTATTTTTCCATTGAAAGATTGATATTCCTTTAGGAAATGACATCATAGTTGTTGTAACTTAATTTATTTATATCGTGTTTTTAAATAAAGTGTTGTTTCTTTTCTTATTTCTCTTATGTTTTTGTGTTTCAGATGTTGCTTCCTTCAAATTATAGTTTCCTCTCAATTGGAAATTGAACAATGAGGACCCCACCATGCAAGTTTTAACTGCAGAAGATAATCCCTCGACAGCTTCATCTTTGTAAAAAATCATTTCTTCTGTAAACTGTAAATAGAATTACTAATTCAATTTTTTTTTTTCCTATTTTTTTGTCGCATCTTCGGAACAACACTTTTTGGTTTTGTTGTTCTATCTTTGGAACATCACTTTTTGATTTTGTTGTTTCATCTTCGAAAAAACACTTTTTGGTTTTGTTGTTCCATCTTCGGAACAACACTTTTTGATTTTGTTGTTCCATCTTTGGAACAACACTTTTTGATTTTGTTGTTCCATCTTTGGAACAACGCTTTTTTATTTCGTTGTTCCATCTTCGGAACAACACTTCTTGATTTTTTTGTTCCATCTTCGGAACAACAGTTTTTGATTTTGTTGTTCCATATTCGTAACAACACTTTTTGATTTTGTTGTTCCATATTCGGAACAACACTTTTTGGTTTTATTGTTCCATCTTCAGAACAACACTTTTTTATTTTGTTGTTCCATCTTCGGAAGAACACTTTTTTTTTTTTTGTTCTATCTTCAGAACAACACTTTTTGGTTTTTCTATTCCATCTTCAGAACAACACCTTTTTATTTTATTGTTCCATCTTCGGAACAACACTTTTTTATTTTGTTGTTCCATCTTTGAAACAACACTTTTTGATTTTGTTGTTCCATATTTGGAACAACACCTTTTGACTTTGTTGTTCCATATTTGGAACAACATTCTTTTTTTTTTCCAATTTTTGAACATCACTCATGTTTCTTTTACAATTTTTGTGTGTTTAAAATAGCACTTTTTTATTTTGTTGTTCCATCTTTGGAACAACATTCTCTTTTGTTTTTTTTCCAATTTTTGAACAACACATTTTTTTTATATTTCACAAGTACCTCTTTCCTCTTATGGACTTATTCCTAGCTCATTTCAGCCTCATTTATTTTGATTTCTTTTATGGCCTGAGTACAGTACCTTCATGCAGACAAGAATTATGGATTTTATTGAAGCAGGTGAATATCATTAATATTATGATCTTTAACAGGACAACTTCTGGATGAGAGATTCTTTTTAAGAAAAGGGACAGTTATTTATATACTACTTTACTGCATCGTTTTCTGCTGTACATGATACTAATTGATCATCTTAATACCATGTTGGTTCCACCCTTCCTGGTTATAATAAGGCCTTGCTTCATTTTAATGAGCCCTTCAAATACTATTGGTATTAAACCCCTCTTTTATTACTTATTAATTAAACCCCCTCTATTCCTTCCTATATTTAGTACCCTCTTTTATATTCATTAAAAATGCACCCTAGTGGTTACCTTCCTATTTCAAACAAACCTCCCCCTTGTTAGCATTAACTAAGTAATATAATAATGGTAATTTGATCCCTAAAATATCATCCCAATACATTATAGATTATCCTTAAATACTTGCATTCTAATTTTATATTAATAATTAATTAAAAATTTTAAAATAACTCGTATGGAAAAAAGGATTAATTATATTAAAACATATATATATTATTAGTATTAACCCTATTATAATATTTAGTAGTACTATCATAGAAAATTTAATAAGACTATATTGTACATTCTTTTTATGAATTTAGCATGTTTTTAAATTAGTAATATGTTAACAAAGCAAAATTATAAATTAATTATAAGGTAATAAAAACAAAATGTTAATAGAAAATAATACTTTAAGTTAGTTTCAATTATTAAAAACTGGTCGGCTGATTTCATTTTTCTTTCACTCCACTATTTATTAGCCCAGATCTTCTCTCTTCTTAGCATATTGTCCTGATGATGAGTCTTGATATAGACTCGAAACGTAGACTAAAAAATGACTACTGTGGATATTCCGAGTCTTACTTCTGAAAAAATACACCACAGAAATCTCCAATCTAGCATGTAATCTTCTCTGTTTGTAATAAATTAGATTATGGGTATATATATTTTTTTTCTATTGACATGTTCAACTTCTTCCACCATCCCTACTCTTAAGGAGTACTGAACCTCCCTCTTTTTATCATAAAACTGTGTAATCACAACAAAATTTTGTTTGCAGATGGAGGATAGGGGGTCTCATTACGAGCCAGCCTACCATGTTCATAAGGCTGTAATGAAGTGGCATTCCCATTATGGCCACCACACTAGGGTTATGATCCATTGGATCGCCAAAATATCCTTGGAACAAGAGGTCTCATCATAAGCCGGCCTGATCACTTTTGCTACATCCTAGTGAATGGCAGTGTGGTTATCTGGTTACCATGCCAGCACACTGATCTCTTCTATAAAACAACACTGGAACTCTCCATTTATAAATTGAGGATCCTGGCTCATACGGGTTAAAAAAAAACCCTGCCGAGACTATGGATGCTTGCTGGCAGCAGAGGCTCTACTTATGGTAATGAAGTTATATCTTATTATAATACCCTTTTCTTATTCTTTTTTTTTTTTATCGGAAAAGTTATTTCCTTAATTTTTTCCTGTTTGAACCTTTACGCATGAGAAATTATTTTCCGATCAATCACATCATTTTTGGCTAGAATACTGTCAGAAAAGCATCTTTTTGGCATATTGTTGTCCTTTTATTTTTCGCATAACTTATCATCAATCCAAAGCGTCCTATCTCTTATTAATAGCTATCTTTACACACTCCGCTCTCATTATAACCATACCTCTTGCCGTCCTATCATTGATATGTGTACTCTGCTTCATTTACTGCCATATTGATCATTCCCTTGCCTTGCCGTTAGCACAACACCTTTCATATGCTTTATGGTCATGGAATCCGTTTTCCAATTTGGGGGGGGGGGGCAGAATGTATGCATTATGGGATAACATGTGATATAATTATTGAACTCTGCCATAACTTAATGATTTGACAAAATATTAGTACTGCATTTATATAAAAAAATTTCTGATTAAAATTTTTTCATGCATCTTATCTGTTGCTATTCAAAACTCAAACTGTGGATTCAAGAAATTTGCATGCAAAATAGTGACTTGTTACTAGAGAACAACAAGTATAGGGGAATTCTATTCACAACAAGGCCACACTATTTCCCCTAACAACAGAGGCTCGCGCAACTTGCGAATGCACAAAATTGTTCAGACATGATGTGCTTGCATGGCTTCCACATTTTGCATCACTTTCAGTATCCGCTCAGCCTACATTAGCTTCAAAAAATGTCGGTCCATACATGTCATTCCACATTTTTTTCGGAGGTAAAACTTGAGGCAAAATAGCATAATTTTCTAATTTATTATGAATTTTGGATAATTTCATGAAAAATCCATTGAGCATTATTTATCATCATTCATTCCACATCTTTACCACTTCTCATTCTTCAAAGACAAAATCTTTTAGTTTGGGGGGGTGTTCCTTTCATTTATTTATTTATTATGACCATCTTATTCATTCTTAACACCTCCCTTCTTCCATGTTGTTTTACACCAAGCATAGATTTCAACAGACTGTAGCAACCACCTCTATTCGTTTTCTAGCATTGCATGAGGGCATGCTAATTCTTCAGTTTGGGAGAGGCATTGCTACACATGATGGATGTTTTCTACTTTCTTTCTCATTTAAGGCATACAATTTCATTTTTATACAGTGCAGAAATTGATTTGCATATATCTTTAAAACTATGAACTGAATTCTTGTGATTTCTGGACAACAAAGCGGTATCATTAAAATACAAAAAACCATATAATTTCACGCTAAATTATTTCATAAAATTTCAAAAATCATGCACTATCACCTACCACCATTTTTTTTATATCTCATGATCCATGCATCACAATGATCTGATTTTTGGATCATAGAAGCATTAATATAGTAGAAATCTAGTTTTTGATAAAATGGTTAATGAAATTTGTTGTTACTTATATCATATTTTGCTGCAAATTTATATACATATAGTTGAATGTCAAATGTAAAAATTGTTACGCCTTCATCAAAATTGCTAAAATTGAATATTCATTATTTGAGGAAGAATTCATTTGTTCCATCCATTTCATGAGTTGGGATGAACAATTTTTGTATTATTGCTTGGTTAATAAAGAGGCTTTGGGTTGCATGAGGAAATGCAATATATTAAGTTTAGAGGTATGTTGGGCCACTAGTTTTTCATTATCATTATCATTTTTTAACACCTATTTCATCCATTTCTACCATTCTTTATCACGTCATTTATCATGGTTTATCGTATAATTCCATTTTATAATTATTTATGCTCTTATGGATAAATATTATTTATTCTCCTTTATTTTTAATAAATTGATGATTATTATGCATGATTTTACCAATGATGGTTTATTAATAAATTTTTTGTAACATCACTCACCATTTTAGCTTCCAAGATATTTTCCAGATTGAAAATTTGATCTTGAGCTCATCATTAAATATTCCAACTCAGAAATTTGCTGGAATAAGAAGTGATAGTTTTGCATTGGATGTTTTGGGAAAATGGAAAAGCATCTGGAAAATATGAAACATGGGTTTTGTCCATAACAGACCGAGTTAATTTTAAACGAGCAGTTTTCCCAAATTCGGTTTATATTAAGAGAAATGGAAGGTTCTCTGAAGATGATTTTCTTAGATTCACTGTTGCAACCGTTTTCCAAATTATCTCAGTTGCAATACCAAATTCGACCTATTCCTGTTGAATGTTGATGGAAATATATTTTAGATATGATCTTGCTGATCAATTTTTTGTGAAAAATCCAATTTTGTTATGGGAATAATTTTGTAATCATCTCTGTTGTAACTTCTCTATGCTCTCTATGTATTTAAATGAAAAACAAAGATCAAAGAGGGGGATTATTATGGGATTATTAGATTAGAGATAGATAGGATATGATAGGAGGAGAGGGGATAATGGAGATATTTAGCCTTTCACAAGGGACCTCAATTGTAATTTCAATATAAAGAATGCTATTTTGAAGGAGATCATCTTGTAATGACAAGTGAATTTGATGATTAATATATAACTTGCATTGTTGTTCATCCGGATATTCTGAAGTAGCTCGGTAGTATTCGCTGGTGGCTAGGGCCAGGTCTCTAGCGGATCTTACTGCTATTACATGTTTGATGCTTTTTCATTTCCTGCAAGTTTATTTTGTTTGCTATCTTCTAATTTCCTGTGAGTTTACATTGCAGTTAGTTTACTTTCCTTTATTTTGATCTCATGTACTTCACAACTTTGTCATTTGATTTCATTTATGCTCACTGCAGATTGAATTAATTATCAGTTAAGACATTGATTCCCGTTGGTTACGATAATAGTATGATTAGGATAGATCCAGCTGAAAGAGCTTGGTTATTACTACTATGCTCTCGGTTGGTTTTATTCTCAATTTAATTACTTGCTTAAGATTGGATTATGGTTTTGCTCGAGATTAAGTCTTGATGCTTAGATGTATTATTTCCTTTAAAAGTTGCAGCTTGAGATTTATGATTGCATCTGTTTACTCTTGTATTTAATTTAATAGATTATCTTAAATCATTACTCTCTATGTTTATAGCTTGCACATATTGTGTACACTCTTGAATCAAAAAGAATTACCCAGGTTGATAATTAACGCGAGGAAATTAGGAGTTTTAAAAGACACCTTTTAGAACCCAAAAAATGGCATTGAAACTCCTCCGCATGATCCATAATATATATAAAGCAAGAGTCATAAATGCTTTATGTTTTATGCGTACTTTAATACAATTGTAGAGCGAAGCCACACAACCACCTTTTGATGAATTTTAAGGTGTTCCATCACCCCTTTCCAAATGGACTTAGCATAAAAAAACTATTGAAAAGGTGGTTTATCTCCTCCTCCCCCCATTTGCACAAGATACATACACTAGGACCAACAAATCCCTTAATCTTAAGAATATTCTACCAAGTAAGGATGCAGTTGTGCATAGCTAGTAAACCAAATCATTTAATTTTCTACAAAATATTCCACTTCAAAATTACCTTAAAGAGGGAATTGCAATGTACTTTTGTACCCACTTCCAGATCACCTGAGTGCATGCTTAAAGGAAAACCTAGTTTTCCATCTGTAATTACCAAGTACAAAGAATGACATATACCTGTAAATGGAGATAATGAGGGAAGATATAGAGAAACTGCTAATGAATCAACTACAGATGTGTTTCCTTTTTTAGAAGGAAATGATAACAATGAATGCATGTCTACTGAGAATGATTTAAGTTCATCGTTAGTTGAGGAAAGGCATATGGAAAGCACTCTTTGTTATAAAGGCCAAAAAAATATGCATGTAACTAGTACTGCAAGTTTAATGTAGGATAACTGTACACATGCAAGGGGAAAACGTGTTTCTATTGCAATGGAATATCCTTGTGCCAAGTTTTAAAATACCAATGTAAATTTTGATTTTGAAGACATGAATTTTTTACAAAAATAAAATGTTGCCTGTTTTCTTTTTCAAAGCACAATATTTGTAACCTCTTCAAGGAAAATTTGTACACTTGATGGAGGTTCAGTCCATTTGGATGGAAAAGAACCTCCAACTTTAGAGTCTGATTCCTCCCTAGGTGTTGAGTGAAAATTAGCTATGACTGATACAGGTGCTATTGCAGTTAGAATTGCAGAAAAACTAAAAGATTGTGTGTCTTATCCAGATGCATATAGTGCAACATTTATTCCACAAGATAGAGAAGCAAGTGTGCGAGAAGATGAATCTTCTCAGACTTCCGTGGAGATGAGAAATATGCATCTTCTACTAGGGGGAGTCTAGGCATGAAAGTTGGAAATAAATATGCAAATAGTTGTGGACTAGATACTAATAAGCATGTTGAAGAGAGGGGAAATCTAGAAGTTGATTTCAGTACCTCTAGCAAGCTTCTTGTTAAGGATGGAGTAAGTGTACAGTCTACACTATATAGCTCAACCATGAATTTATCTCAAGAAAATATAGGCATAACCTTGGAGACTACAGAAAATAAGAATGATGGTGGAGGTGCAACTCTAACAGGGATAGTTCAAAGTGATGGAAATAAAGTAAGGTTATCAGATGGATTGGATATTTCTAGACAAGAATGTGAGCAATCAATTTTAGCCAGCATGCCTTCTACGATAAAGGGCTAAAAAAACATTCATGGTGAGATGATATATATCAATGTGGGCCAAGGTCCAAAAAACAACATGAAGAATCCTGAGCAACAAGCACATTGTAGAGTTACTAGGTTTAAATTTCAAAGGAAGCATAGAAGAGAAGGTCCATTTCAGCAAAATGGTAACTTGGTTCAAGAAGAAAAGGACCCTAAAAAGGGGTAAATTAAACAAAATGAACAGTTTCCTGGTATTCTATCTGATAAATCACCATAGAAACATATAATGATTTTGTTGGAATCACAAAATTTTAGCTTGAGATAGATTAGATACAAAAAAAATTCAAACGTGACGAGCACCTTACATGTCATTAGAAAAATTTCCATGTAGGGTAAAAATCCACCAAACTGATTCCATGTCATTAGAACAATTTTTTATCCTTCCTGGGAAACAAATCCATTACAGAATAGGAGCAGCTTAAGAAGGAATTTATAACATAAAACCAAAAAATTACAAGAAATGTTAGTGATTTTGTCTTTCCAAGGCATATGATAGAGAAAACTGGCTTTTATTTAGGGCTACTCATCCATATAGGGTCCAATGTGAAACTGGTTAACTAGATAATGAATTGTCTTTCCTCATTATCTTTGAAATTATAAGTAATGGCTCATCCTATTCTTCTCTCATGCCTATAAGAGAACATGGGTAGCTATGACTAATGACTCCTCGACTATTTTTGACTATATAGTAGGTGGTCTCAACAGAGTTATAACAGAGTAAAAAAGAAATATAATCTTTACAACTATACGAATATGAATTGCCCTAAACTTGACATATTTACTCTTTGTTGATTATGTTTTTCTTTTGGGTGATAGGACCAAGGCAGATGTAATTAAGCTGAAGGACCCTACCCTTGAAGAACTGAAATTCCTACCTAAAAACTACCATCAACTGAGGAGCTACAAGAATCAACACCATATTTGATATGAACCTAAATAGTCTTATTATCTCCAAGTATTTCCCTAATCACAATGACCAATAGATTCTCCTCATGAATTATTTCTCTCATTTTATCTAATAGTAAAATCCACAAAATGTATCCCTACATTTGAATCTTGGGAAAAAACATATAATTGTTATCATTTAAATTATCCATATCTCTTGAACCAAAAAATCCATTTTCTTTGGATAAGCTTTATCTATAACCTCAAAAGCAATCCTATTATAAGTCGAAAGACCATTATGTCCTACTGAGTCTTGACAAAGTATGATGAAATGAAATTGGGTGAGGACAAGATCTAGGTTTACCATTTCAAAACATAGGTTCATTGATATTACGACCTTGGTTTGAAGATATCCACCATACAAAATAGGACCACCCATACTTATAGTTTCCATCTCCATTTCATCATCAAGACTAACATACTAATGTCCTATAACCCATGGAGGCCCTTGGTAGTCATTGCAATGTAATTTATTAGAATACATGCCATGTCCACAAGTTTTTATATTTAATATTTGCACCAATGTGGCCACTTCTTATTATGAGATTTACCACATCCAAAAATGGCATCGTTCACATCATTTTGAAGAAGTATAAAAACTAGGTCAACATATTTTTTTTCACATTTTCAACTTCCCTAACATTTGTTGGTTCCTGAAGCTCGAGCACTTTGACAACAAAAATAGGCAAAGTCAAACAACAAAAATGGTCCACTCTCTTTTCATTTTCTAATATTATAATAAATTTTTATTAGAGACAATGTTTATTTGTTTGTTTTGGTTAGAAAATGATTTACTCTTGGTTTTATGTGAATTTCAATTTATCATATGTAGCATGTTGAGAAATGAGAAATAATAATCTGTGGAATTTATCTTGAAAAATTTGATGTTAAATGAAATGATACATAGTTTAACCAAGCTACAGTTCACTTTGGTAAAGGCAGAGGAACAACTTAAAAAAATACTTAAGAATACACCATATACAAAGTTTGAACATAAGTAATATATGTTTTTTTCTAGCCAAGATATCACAACAAGAAAAATATTGATATTGTATAAAATTTTTGAGGACCTCATTGAGGTCGATTTTTCTGATGTCCTACTTGATTGATACTTTCTCATATGCCTGGAAGGATTTAAATATGAATTAATATGTTCATGAAACAAATCATATTCAAATTTTATAGATATAAAAGATAAAAACAAATGTCAATGTCTTCATTTGATTGTTACTTGACTTTGATGTGGGAAGTTGTTAGGTCCTTATATTACTAGTAAAGTCCCTTATTGTTTCTAGTGTAACCCCCTTATTGTTATTGTTGTACCCATATTGTTATTATTGTGCCCTTAAATTATTATTGTCAGGTCGGATAGGATTACATTGTGGCCCCACTAGGATTAAATTGTGGCCCCATGGACTCCTATATATAGAAAAAAGGTTTTGTCATTTGTATCATCCAAGAATTGTTCATTTATGTAATGTATTGGAGGTTTCCCCCTCGAAGTGGTTGATTTCTAAGGCATTGATCTCTCTTTTCTTCTATTTTTGGAGCTGGTTTCACAACATTTGGTATCAGAGCTTTGGATTTTAGGGTTTGGCTGCTCCAAACAGGTCATCGTGGAATTTTCGCTATAAATTTTTTTGTACGAAGGTTCAGAAGCTGAAATTTTTAGAGTGCGAAGCCAAAATCCTGAGGAATAGTTTAGCAAAATTTTAGATCTTGGTTCACAATATTTTTGGATATAGGATCTGTAGAAGTTAGGTCTTTTTGAAGGCTCCTGAATTTAACCTAAACAAGTCATCTCGGAATTTGCGCTATAACATTTTTTCAACGAGGTTTCAGAAGCTGAAATTTTCACGGAGAGAAGTACAAAGCTTAAGGAACATCCTGTAGAAATTTCAGATCTTGGTTAGCAACATTTTTGGAGATATGATCTTTGGAAATTAGGATTCTTTTAGGCTCCCGAATGTCATCTCAAAGAGACGACCATGGAAAAAACATCATAAATCTCTCTCTGATAGTTGGATTGGGATTCTGTAAAAATTGGACACAATTATAAGGAGGTAGTTTTCGGTATATCAATTACAGACCCAAAGGAGGAAACAGTGACACGTGGAAAGTCGTAAAATTTTTCTCTACTGAATCAGTCCATAATTAGGTCATCGTGGGATTTTGGACATAACATTGTCTTGAAGAATCCAAATCAAGTCATACCTATGGCATTCAAAAGAAGATTCAGAGGGCTACTTCAAGGTCAAATTTCAACTATTGAAGATCCAAAATCACAGAGATAATTAAGTTTCAATATCGAGCTCCACAAAAGCAAGAAAAAGGTGTGTATTTTTTTCGAATTACATAAGTCTCGATTGAAAAAAATTAGTTTGAATTTATTCCAAGGGAATATTGAAGAATAGATATCAATATTGGGTTCTAAAATTCCCCCTAAAAAGAATTCAACACCCATTAATCCTTCAGAAGGCTCTACTATGACTCATGAAGAAGAAGAAACACAACATGAGATATCAAAATTACAAGAGCAAGTGCACCAAATTTTTCTATCGCAAAGAGCAACAAAAAATGAAATGAAAGTTTTAAATAAAGGAATGGAAACTAAGATGGATGGTTTGAAGAAAGGCATGGAAGCTAAGATGAATGGTTTGGAAGCTAAGATGGATGA
Organism: Pinus albicaulis; assembly: GCA_034641835.2. Lineage (NCBI taxonomy): Eukaryota > Viridiplantae > Streptophyta > Pinopsida > Pinales > Pinaceae > Pinus > Pinus albicaulis. Next base: position 175,003 of record JAXQQM020092512.1, on the reverse strand, counting down.
CATGGAAGTGGGCATGGAAGCTAATATGGATGACATGGAATCTAAGATCGATGAAAAAATGAAAGACAACATGGAAAACATGAAGAATGATCTAAAAGTAGACATCGAAGGTTTGGAAAAGTTGATACAAGAAATGTTTCCTAATGGCGAAAAGATAGTAGAAGAAACTCATGATGAGAAAAAATAATTGCTAATCATGATTTCATAAACTCTAATGTTGGATAGAAGAACCACCATATTCCAAATATGGATATGAGGAAGTTTGATGGCAAGGACCCCGTAACATGGATACTACAGATGGAGAAATATTTTGATCTCAATAATGTAAAAAACACACAAAAGGTACACATTGCAACTTTACATTTAGAAAAAAATCCATTTGTATGGTATCGATGGCTTTGCTCCCGTAAATGTTTTTTCAATTGGTCAATTTTTACAGAAGAAATGATAGCACATTATGAGGATACAAAGAGCAACACCTTCTTTAGCCAATTGATATATTTCAAACAAAAGGGTTCAGTGGCGAAGCACATTGAGGACTTCCAAAAATTGAATATAAGGGTAACTGGTATTCCAGACGAACATAGGATTTATGTCTTCATAGGGACTTTAAAGGATAGCATCCAACATGAAGTTCAAATTTGGGAACCTGATTCATTAGAGAAGGCATTAAAGTTGGCAAGAAAAATTGAATGTAAAATTATGGCAACAAGGAAGCATACCACTCACATCTATAAATATGGAAGTGTTGCTACTCCTAGACTTTCACAACCTACAAGGTTGATACCACAACAACTGGAAGAAAAAAGAGCAAAAGGGATTTTTTAAAATTGTGATAGAAAATACACTAAAGGCCATAAGTTCACTGAGAAGAAATTATTTTACATAGATTGTCAAGAGGAGGAAGAAAATGAAGAAGCAACTTCAAAAGTAGAGGATATACACTAGGAAGAAACCCTAGAAGAATAAGAAATGAGTCCAACCATATCATGTAATGCACTGGTAGGAATTACCACTCAAACTCTCAGGATAGAAGGACATATCAAGAAGAAAAAGGTAATAGTTTCGATTGATTCGGGTAGTACCCATAATTCTATTCATTGTAAGGTAGCCAAGGAATTGAATTGTTTCATATACCCAGCACCAGAATGTCAAGTGATGGTTGCAAATGGAGGAACTATAAATTTCTCTAGAAAATTCCATAATATCAAGCTAGCCATGGGGAAAGCTAAATGTTGTTGCAGATGCACTCTCAAGAAAGGATGAAGAGGTGGAATCATTGCGTTGTGCCATTTCAATTATCTAACCAGATTGGATAACCGAAGGAATGGATGAATGGAAGAAGGACGAAGAAGTGTGGACTCTCATTCAAAAGTTGCAGCAAGATCCAAGTACATATAATACATTTAGTTGGAAAAATGATTCCCTATGGTACAAAGATTGCTTATATTTTTCCAATAATTCCCAACTAAAACAAACGATTCTTTTGGTATTGCACACTTCTCCTTTAGGAGGACATTCGGGATTTTAAAGACTTACCACAGGGTGAAGAAATAATTTTTTTGGGATGGCCTTAAATCTGATATTCAAAATTTTGTGGTGGAATGTTTGGTTTGCCAGCAAAATAAAGTGGAGACAATTAAAACCCTCGGTATTCTACAACCTTTATCCATTCCAAGTCAACGTTGGGAGTAGATTTCAATGGATTTTATCACAGGTTTACCTAAGTCTGAAGGAAGGAGTGTCATGATGGTGGTAGTTGATATACTTACCAAGTATGCACACTTTTGTGCATTATCTCATCCATTTAAAGCAAGTACAGTTGCTATTGAATTTATGGAAACAATTCAAAAACTACATGGAAACCCAAAGATTATTGTAAGTGACAGAGATCCCATTTTTACGGGAAATTTTTGGATGGAATTATTGTCTTGTTTGGGTACTCAACTAGCTCATAGCTCATATTATCATCCTCAATCCGATGGTAAAACAGAGATAGTGAATAAATTTTTGGAAGGATATCTTTGTTGTTTTGTATCTGATAAGAAAGCACAATGGGTCAAGTGGTTACCTCTGGCTGAATGGTGGTATAACACTTGCTTCCATACTACAGTAAAAATGACCCCATTTATGGCACTTTATGGATATCATCCACCATCCATCACATCTTATTTAAGGGGAAATGCTAGGGTTCAAGCAGCAGAGGATCACATCGAGCATCAACAAGAAGTTCTCCAACTCTTAAAGGATAACCTAAATTTGTCACAAAATCGAATGAAACAACAGGCATATCAACATTGTAGTGAGAGAAGTTTTGATGTGGGAGACTGGGTATTTTTACAGCTACAACCATACAAACAAATGTTCCTCAAGCAAGCTAAGAAGGATAATAAATTATCACCAAAGTAATATGGTCCTTACAAGGTTTTACAAAATATTGGTACTATGGAATACAAATTGGAGCTTCTTGCTTCTTCACAAGTACATCTATTTTTCCATGGTTCATGCTTAAAAAAGGTTATAGGGGAAAAACTTCCAGTTCAAACAATATTGCCAGAACTTGATGAGGAAGGAAAAACCATATTGGAACCTGAAGTAGTCACGGAAACAAGAACTCGACAACTACGAAATCAATGAATTTTAGAGTATCTCATCAAATGGAAGAACTTACCCATGGAAGATTCTACATGGGAGGATGAGAATTTTATACAAAAGCACCCGGAGCTATTCAAGCATTGAGTAAAACACCTTTTTGAAGGACAAGAGCATGTTAGGTCCTTATATTACTAGTATAGTCCCTTATTGTTGTTAGTGTAACACCCTTATTGTTATTGTTGTACCCCTATAACCCCCATATTGTTATTATTGTGCCCTTAAATTATTATTGTTAAGTCGGATAGGATTACATTGTGGCCCCATAGACTCCTATATGCATAAAGGAGATTTTTTCATTTGTATCATCCAAGAATTTTTCATTTATGTAATGTATTAGAGGCTTCCCCCTCAAAGTGGCTAATTTCTAAGGCGTTGATCTCTCTTTTTTTCTATTTTTGGAGCTGGTTTCACAAGCTTACAGGAAATGTGATTGGAAAAAGGATGGGGAGACGATGCATAACACGTCTTGGATATGATTCATTTGTTGTTAGAGATCCTTTAGGCACTCGATCCATCAACTTTGGAAATGTTTCTAGTAGGGATTCCTATGGTTTTTAATGTTGTGATTATTTCACCTCATGGTTATTTTGGGCAAGAAAATGTTTTAGGAATGCCAGACACAACATCAATGGACAAGCAAACAAATTTTTTATAATTATAATTTCCATTCCATGATATCCTCTCTTTATTGTTTAATTTTATTTTGGATGTTTATTTTGATTTTATTTTGTCTTATAACTAAAAAATTGAAAATACTTGGCATCATTTCTATTTAAACAACAACCAAAGTTTGAAGATGAAATCAGTATTACACTATATTGATTAAAATCCTTATAGCTATTTTGTGTTAAAAAAAAAGTCATGACTATGAAAAAAGTTTATTTTCATGTTGTTAATTGAACACATGTTATTTATATACATCATGTGTTCGAAAATGCGTTAGAAAATGAAATGTTGTTGTGAATAGAATGACAAGGATTAAACATCACACCTCAAATTATTTGTTTTCACAAGTTATATACAACTTGAGATTTTTAGCATATAACTTAGTTGACATTGTTAGCGCTCAAATCTGCCTCAGGCTGAAAAAGGCAAAACTTGAGGCAACATCAAACCAAGCTCAGCCTCGTAGCTAGCCCTACGAGGACAGGAGAGGGCTCTCTCTGGGTCAAACTCAGTGAAATATGTCCAATAGGATCTGAGATGACCTAAATGAAACACTGAAATTAGGCTAGTAAACAGATATGAATGAGGTTTTTAATAAATGATTGGGTTTTCTGGGCTGTGTGGGGCAAAGACAGCATGAGCAGAGATTAAATGAAAAACGCAGATTATCTCCTGAGGCAAGATAAGCATGAATTTTAACAATCAAATTGGAATTATATGGAGTGAAAGATCGCTGCGAGGTTGACAAGGGCAATAGTTGAATCCTTATCAAACTGAAGAAAACATAGAAAATGAATACCTCCCAAGGTAGAGCAGTAAACTGGATTCTGCCTTTCTCACTTAAAAGTATTCAACAGAAAATGATTATGAAATGAAATGTAAAACCTTACAAGCTACATATGAAACATAAGAAGAGACAAAATGCTAAATCCACACCACAAGAATCTCAGGAGTCAGAGCTGTATTTTTTCATTAAATCCCTGTCAAAAACTGTACAATGAAACTCTGTTCTCTCTTCCACACACCTCTCAGAACTCTCTTCTTCCAAATGATTTTTCAATACATTAAATAAATTATGCTTGAAGAAAACAGATCGACCCAAAAACAAGGGCGCTGTTTCAACTGAAATTTGCAAAAATAGAAAAAACTATTATTCTGTTCTAAAAACATACCAACGTTTCCCTTGAAATCTTCTGATGGCCAATTAAGAGACAAATATGGAGCGCAGATCCATCTGGATTATTAACTGAAGTCATTAATAGAAGATCGGTTCCTATTTTTTCTGTTGTGGTCGATGTCTTCATTCTAATTTCGGCTTTCAGTTTCAACATTCAAATAAAAACTAATTTTAAATAAAAATAGCTTTTGAAATTTGCCTTTGACAAAGCTCCGTCATTTTCAGGTGCGTTTTATCCTTTTAACATTCTCAACATACCTATGAAATAAAAACTGATCCCAAAGAAAGTTATTCATGGTTACTGATCCCAAATTTGGAACTACCGGAAAAGTTTGAATTGGAATGTCCAAAGCTAAAATATGAAACTGTGCCCATGGCAGAAAATAAATCGTACCCATCTTCACTGGATATCTGTTGTAAGTTTATCCCTTTCAGCTCTCCAGCCAAGAAAAACCTTCGAGTCTCTTCGTTATAGACAATTCTATTCCCTGTACCATCAAATGCTATTCCAGTTGTTGCCCGGAGACGATCAACACGCACCTGCAATTCCTGTCTCTCTTTCAGACTTATGCTAGGAGGAGATATAGAATAATCTATTTCCGACTGAGCATGACTAAAGGAACAAATCCCTGTAGTTCATAATCTTCCCACCCATGGTCGGCCAAAGCTCTCTCTTCCTGGCAGCGGGCAAAGTCACAAACTTTGACTGTAGTGTCATCCGAACCGGAGCAAAATTTCAAATCTGTTCTACAAAAACATAAATCACGGACAGCTCCTCTATGTGCTGATTTTTTTGCTTTCACATATTAGTTTGCCAGTATTTGATCGAACTGCCTTGTTATCATACGTTACATCAACGATATGCTGATGTTCTATCGTGCGTTCCAAAAATAGGTACGCTGCACCCATAGATCTTCAAACTGAAAATAAACACAACCATTGGCTCTGTAAAATCCGTCCCATGACAGTTTCAATAGTTGTTGGAGTGACCATATACAATCCTTTCTGAATTTGGAGACAAAAATGAATTGAATCAAATTGAGTTTTGGATAAAACAAGACGAATTTCGGCCTTTGAAACTCTGTGCGTAGCGCCCCTGCCCAGCGCGTAGCGCCCGACAAGTGGGTAGCGCCCGTGTTAATTAACACTGGCTGTGGAACTTATGTGGGTAGCACCCGGCAAGTGGGTAGTGTGCCTCCTCTTCGATGTTCTGAACCTAAGCATGCCGAAAAAGGTTGATTCTTGATGAATTTATGGTAGACGATAGAAATGATAGTCAACATAAATCCTCCCTATCTCAAACGGGTCGTGCATCCTAAGGCAAACTGGGAACCCTTCTGTGTTTATTATCATCGGTTTAATGAAAGACTGATCTGTTAAAACATGTGCAGGTCCATTTTGAAGCATTTTCACTGCGAGGAGGTCTTCTCCCATCAATCAAAGGCCCAATTTTCAGTATTGATTTGATAATCAAACTCTAAATTACAACACCCTTACAAGTACATAAGTCATACATCACAAAAGAAACCTAGCAAGCTAGTTATCAAATTTCTTCGGTTGGCTCCAGTTTAAAATAATTCTGACAATAGAGCTAATAAAAGGTTCTTGGGGCAATAAATCTGTTTTTAGCTTCTGAGGTTTTTCTCCTTTCTCGAAACTCTTTATCACACAATCCCTGTGCCGCTGAATCTGAGATATCTTCCCATTTTTTAGGTGATATCAAACGCCTGACCAATCATTGTACTGTGTAAAATGTGAATAAATTGCTGATACAGGATATAGAAAGTTGTCAACCACCATTGCTATGAATATAAGACCCCAGTTATACTGCCCAAAAGAGATAGGTGATTCCTCTGGAGATAATGTATTGCAAAGTTTGATTTCTACCCTTGTAATGTTCCAAAGGGAAACAAATTCTATTACAGTGCACACAGCCAAACGACCTACAAGCATCAAGCCAGATCTGATAGATGCCTCATTGAAAGGGTGACTGCTAAAAATGAATCGCAAAGCAGCAGCGAGATGAAAAAACGCCATGATAAAAGGTGAAACACAACCCCAAGAACAATAGCAATGAACAAACTATAAGGCACGGTTCATCATCCAGTTGACATTTGAGTTGTATGCCTCCAAAACAAATGTCTACTTTCTCAGGTAGTTCCAATACCTTGAAAAGGTAATATCGCTTGCAAGTGGATTTTTGCAATGAATTCCGATTGCATATAAAAGCAACTGAATATGAAGATGCCACTTACAAATAAACTAGATTTGCAATGTTTCAACAAACTTGGATCTGGAAAGTGCAAGATCCTTATGAAAATAGAGTAAATTATACTGCAAGATCTGCGTGCAGATGGATAAACCTATAAACAAATTTAAAACCCCAATGTCGGAGCCTCCTGCAATTAATCCAGATTCTGAATTCTGATATTCTCTTCCATGTTCTGAATCAACTTAAATGCGATATCAATGGACTTTTGAAACACTATTTCTATCAATATTTGCATTCGAATCTCCAGATTCAGGTTCCATTCTATATCATTATGTATGTTAACAGCCATGAACTCCTTTTGTTTGAGCAGTGAAATTTTTCTTCTATCCTTGACACTATTTCAGTTTCATTGCTCTCCAATCTGAATTTGACAATTTCTTATTTCAAAACAGAGTTTTGAATTAAGAAATGTCCTCTCTTTCATGTTTAATGATGAAAATTTTGAATTAAAAACTTCTTTGAAAATCATGCTTATGGCCTGCACATGTTATTGAAGCATTTTGAGAACAGCTGTCTGCAAACCCTAGACCTGTGACTCTTGTTTGACCAACCCAGCAAGACAAGGCGTTTAATGACTGCAAATGACGAGAAATGACAGAGGACTGACAAGACGGAGTCTAACATTGGCTCCAATGGGGATGGCAGCTGCCGCTTCTTGGAGGTGCCAAGAACTGCAGATCTTTGGGAGAGTAGACAGTGCCTCCATCCATTGGGCTATGGAATCATTATTTCGACAGACAACACGAAACTTTCAACTCATTTATGGACTGAAACTTGACTGAAATGATTGAAAAACTGACTCAGCAAACTTCCAACCAAAACTGTAATGAAACTAGAACGAAATGCTACCTTTTGGCTGCTTATTTATTTACAAAATCTACCCTACTCTGCTGCAGAGCCAATAGATCAAGTGATGTTTTAATTCCAGATCAACCATTCAAGTAAATCTGAGAAGAATGCTGCTTGAGAGCGCTTCAACCAGATCACAGATGCAATTGCTGGCAGCCCTACATGCACATAATGAGTCTGATCATGTAAAAGACAGTTTGACTTTTCAGTCAAACTGAAAAACATTTCCATGTACATCGCAATAGGATCGCGAAAGCCAGACTCCGTTTGATGTCCCAACTCTGCAATACATACTTCCAGCTGCACACTGTCAATGCAAACATCTGTAGGCAACTCTATTGTTTCTTGTTTTGAAGGAGGGAGCGTTTCCAAGAACTTTTTGGGATCTCGGAAATCATATGACTGGATCTGATCATTTAAACACTGAATCTCCTTCTCAATTCTTTCGACAACTAACTCACAGAAACTAGTTTTAGTTTCAAGAGGAAACTTCGGAGATTTCAAACATTGAAGCAAGACACTGAAAAAATCTTCATTTATTTCAAAATCTGCTAACTGATTTCTTACTTCTTTTCCAGCTTCACACAGTGCAGGGTTTGCCACATACCCTACCATTGCATGAGTGGATCAGCGAGCAATGGAATCTCTGGATCGAGCTGGAGTCGCCGGGTGAATGTTTCATCCTTCATATGTGTCTGACTGCTGTCCACCATCAGCATCAGATCTACAACTTTGTCATCCTTTACCGGGGAGGACTTCCCCAGTATGGTCGCCACTATGTTAGTGCTCAAATCTGCCTCAGGCTGAAAAAGGAAAAACTTGAGGCAACATCAAACCAAGCTCAGCCTCGTAGCTAGCCCTACGAGGACAGGAGAGGGCTCTCTCTGGGTCAAACTCAGTGAAAGATGTCCAATAGGATCTGAGATGACCTAAATGAAACATTGATATTAGGCTAGTAAACAGATATGAATGAGGTTTTTAATAAATGATTGGGTTTTCTGGGCTATGTGGGGCAAAGACAGCATGAGCAGAGATTAAATGAAAAATGCAAATTATCTCCTAAGGCAAGATAAGCATGAAGTTTAACAATCAAATTGGAATTATATGGAGTGAAAGATCGCTGCGAGGTTGACAAGGGCAATAGTTGAATCCTTATCAAACTGAAGAAAACATAGAAAATGAATACCTCCCAAGGCAGAGCAGTAAACTGGATTCTGCCTTTCTCACTTAAAAGTATTCAACAGAAAATGATTATGAAATGAAATGTAAAAAATTACAAGCTACATATGAAACATAAGAAAAAACAAAATGCTAAATCCACACCACAAGAATCTCAGGAGTCAGAGCTGTATTTTTTCATTAAATCCCTGTCAAAAACTGTACAATGAAACTCTGTTCTCTCTTCCACACACCTCTCAGAACTCTCTTCTTCCAAATGATTTTTCAATACATTAAATAAATTATGCTTGAAGAAAACAGATTGACCCAAAAACAAGGGCGCTGTTTCAACTGAAATTTGCAAAAATAGAAAAAACTATTCTTCTGTTCTAAAAACATACCAACGTTTCCCTTGAAATCTTCTGATGGCCAATTAAGAGACAAATATGGAGCGCAGATCCATCTGGATTATTAACTGAAGTCATTAATAGAATATCATTTCCTATTTTTTCTATTGTGGTCGATGTCTTCATTCTAATTTCGGCTTTCAGTTTCAACATTCAAATAAAAACTAATTTTATATAAAAATAGCTTTTGAAATTTGCCTTTGACAAAGCTCCGTCATTTTCAGGTGCGTTTTCTCCTTTTAACATTCTCAACATACCTATGAAATAAAAACTGATCCCAAAGAAAGTTATTCATGGTTACTGATCCCAAATTTGGAACTACCGGAAAAGTTTGAATTGGAATGTCCAAAGCTAAAATATGAAACTCTGCCCATGGCAGAAAATAAATCATACCCATCTTCACTGGATATTTGTTGTAAGTTTATCCCTTTCAGCTCTCCAGCCAAGAAAAACCTCCGAGTCTCTTCGTTATAGACAATTCTATTCCCTGTACCATCAAATGCTATTCCAGTTGCTGCCCGGAGACGATCAACATGCACCTGCAATTCCTGTCTCTCTTTCAGACTTATGCTAGGAGGAGATATAGAATAATCTATTTCCGACTGAGCATGACTAAAGGAAGAAATCCCTGTAGTTCATAATCTTCCCACCCATGGTCGGCCAGAGCTCTCTCTTCCTGGCAGCGGACAAAGTCCCAAACTTTGACTGTAGTGTCATCCGAACTGGAGAAAAATTTCAAATCTGTTCGACAAAAACTTAAATCATGAATAGCTCCTCTATGTGCTGATTTGTTTGCTTTCACATATTAGTTTGCCAGTATTTGATCGAACCGCCTTGTTATCATACATTACATCAACGATATGCTGATGTTCTATCGTGCGTTCCAAAAATAGGTACGCTGCACCCATAGATCTTCAAACTGAAAATAAACACAACCATTGGCTCTGTAAAATCCGTCCCATGACAGTTTCAACAGTTGTTGGAGTGACCATATACAATCCTTTCTGAATTTGGAGACAAAAAGGAATTGAATCAAATTGAGTTTTGGATAAAACAAGACGAATTTCGGCCTTTGAAACTCTGTGCGTAGCGCCCCTGCCCAACGCGTAGCGCCCGGCAAGTGGGTAGCGCCCGTGTTAATTAACACTGGCTATGGAACTTATGTGGGTAGCACCCGACAAGTGGGTAGCGCGCCTCCTCTTCGATGTTCTGAACCTAAGCATGCCAAAAAAGGTTGATTCTTGATGAAGTTATGGTAGATGATAGAAATGATAGTCAACATAAATCCTCCCTATCTCAAACGGGTCGTGCATCCTAAGGCAAACTGGGAACCCTTTTGCGTTTATTATCATCGGTTTAATGAAAGACTGATCTGTTAAAACATGTGCAGGTCCATTTTGAATCATTTTCACTGCGAGGAGGTCTTCTCCCATCAATCAAAGGCCCAATTTTCAGTATTGATTTGATAATCAAACTCTAAATTACAACACCCTTACAAGTACATAAGTCATACATCACAAAAGAAACCTAGCAAGCTAGTTATCAAATTTCTTCAGTTGGCTCTAGTTTAAAATAATTCTGACAATAGAGCTAATAAAAGGTTCTTGGGGCAATAAATCTGTTTTTAGCTTATGAGGTTTTGCTCCTTTCTCGAAACTCTTTATCACACAATCCCTGTGCCGCTGAATCTGAGATATATTCCCATTTTTTAGGTGATATCGAATGCCTGACCAATCAATGTACTGTGTAAAATGTGAATAAATTGCTGATACAGGATATAGAAAGTTGTCAACCACCATTGCTATGAATATAAGACCCCAGTTATACTGCCCAAAAGAGATAGGTGATTCCTCTGGAGACAATGTATTGCAAAGTTTGATTTCTACCCTTGTAATGTTCCAAAGGGAAACAACTTCTATTACAGTGCACACAGCCAAACGACCTACAAGCATCAAGCCAGATCTGATAGATGCATCATTGAAAGGGTGACTACTAAAAATGAATCATGGCTTGTGTGAATGAGAAAAAACGCCATATTGAAGTCAGAAACACCTTGAGAACAATAGCAATAGAGCAAACTATGAAGCACGGTTCAAATATCCGGTTGACATTTAGGTTTATGTGACTCCAAAACAAATGTCACTTTCTACGAATGGTTAATACCTAATAAAAGGTAATATCGCTTATGATGGTTTGCGATGATTAGATTGCATATAAAAGAAGGCGAATATGAAAGATGCACCACTTACAAATAAACTTGAAGATTGTACAATGTTGACAAACTTGAATCACAGAAGACACAGAATGTATGCAAATAGCGAGTAAATTATCACCAAGATACGCGTGCGGATAGATAAACCTATAAACAAATTTAAAACCCCAATGTCGGAGCCTCCTGCAATTAATCCAGATTCCGAATTCTGATATTCTCTTCCATGTTCTGAATCAACTTAAATGCGATATCAATGGACTTTTGAAACACTATTGCTATCAATATCTGCATTCGAATCTCCAGATTCAGGTTCCATTCTATATCATTATGTATGTTAACAGCGATGAACTCCTTTTGTTTGAGCAGTGAAATTTTTCTTCTATCCTTGGCACTATTTCAGTTTCATTGCTCTCCAATTTGAATTTGACAATTTCTTATTTCAAAACAGAGTTTTGAATTAAGAAATGTCCTCTCTTTCATGTTTAATGATGAAAATTTTGAATTAAAAACTTCTTTGAAAATCATGCTTATGGCCTGCACATGTTATTGAAGCATTTTGAGAACAACTGTCCGCAAACCCTAGACCTGTGACTCTTGTTTGACCAACCCAACAAGACAAGGCGTTTAATGACTTCAAATGACGAGAAATGACAGAGGACTGACAAGACAGAGTCTAACAGACATGATTGATCCTAAGTTTTCACTGATGCTTGAATATTAATTTACTAAGGTGTTATTTTCTATATATGGTGAAATTTTATTTTCTTTGTTTATACAGGTCATTTGGCCACATTATAGTGGCCACTATCGCCCCAATGAAGAAAATTTGTTCGAGTTTCTTACTTATATGGGGAAAAATGGCTTGGACATTGCTGATGTTGAGGTATATGTTGTATAAAATATTTATAGTCTAATTTATTTTATATTCTTGTTTTTATTGTCTTTCATGTCTTACACTTTGCATTGTATCTTCTTCTGTTTTCAGAAAATAAACTCAGTATTGAGGGTAAGAAGCAGGAATTGAAAAAAGAGGAGAGCAATAATATTGGAGTGACAAATGCAAATAGTGATTGAGGAGAATTGGTCTGGTGATACCCTTAGAGCCAATATCCCACATAAGACACACATATAGAGACTGATGGTCAAGTCTTTAAAGTTGGTGAATTCACCTGCAATGCCTTGGCAACACACTTATAATGTTTTGAAGTGATGAAACAACATTTCATGTGTAAATTGTAGTCCAACCAATATTAAGTTTGAAACACATTGTAATATTTTAACATTTCATATAATATAATTTATGTGGTTGAAATTACTATATAGTTGCACTTGATATTGTTTAGTATTGTAATGAACAAATGCAACTTTGTGTTTTCGTATGAGATGAACATTCAAATTGTATGACATTTTTTAAATTATACAAATTAATTTATGTCTGGTTATACTCTTAGAGCCAATATCCCACATAAGACACACATATAGAGACTGATGGTCAAGTCTTTAGAGTTGGTTAATTCACCTGCAATGCCTTGGAAACACACTTATAATGTTTTGAAGTGATGAAAAAAAATTTCATGTGTAAATTGTAGTCCAACCAATATTAAGTTGGAAACACATTGTAATATTTTAGCATTTCATATAATATAATTTATGTGGTTGAAATTACTATATAGTTGCACTTGATATTGTTTAGTATTGTAATGAACAAATGCAACTTTGTTTTTTCGTATGAGATGAACATTCAAATTGTATGACATTTTTTAAATCATACAAATTAGTTTATGTTTGTTTATACCCTTAGAGCCAATATCCCACATAAGACACACATATAGAGACTGATGATCAAGTCTTTAGAGTTGGTTAATTCACCTCCAATGCCTTGGCAACACAATGATAATGTTTTGAAGTGATAAAACAACATTTCATGTGTAAAATATTGTAGTCCAACCAATATTAAGTTGGAAACACATTGTAATATTTTAACATTTCATATAATATAATTTATGTGGTTGAAATTACTATATAGTTGCACTTGATATTGTTTAGTATTTTAATGAACAAATGCAACTTTGTGTTTTCGTATGAGATGAACATTCAAATTGTATGAAATTTTTTAAATCATACAAATTAATTTATGTTGATTAATAATGAACACAAAATCAATTTAAACATACTAAATTAGTATTTTATATTGATTAATTGTGAACACAAATAAAATAAATATGCGATTAAACAAGTCATTTGTAATGATTATTAATGAAAGTAAATGAAATGAATATAAACTACTAAATTACTCATTTATATAATTAATATGAAATTACAAAAAAAAGATAAATGACTACTGCAAATGATAAATTTGTGATTACAAATGACGACTAAATTTTCCATATATACGACTATTAGTAGTTAATTTACAGTATCTTATAACATGACCAAAACTAAGTCATATTTCTTTGGTTATTAATTGGTTTCAAACAATGATTAAAATTTGCATATATACGACTATTAGTAGCTAATTTACAATATCTTATAACACGACCAACATTTTGGTCATATTTCTTTGGTCATTAGTTGGTTTTCTCGGGTGATCATATAGTAATATATTTTGTTGTATATTTTGTTATTAATTGTGACAATTAATGACCAAATCAATGATTAACTCAATGATTAAATCAATGCCCAACTTAGTGACTAAATTAATGACCAAATCAGTGACTAAATGAATGGCTGAATTAATGACCAGATATACTACTAGACAAAAAAATTGAGATAAATGATTAATGACTAAGCTAAAAGAAAACTAAAATTCGGCTGCGTTATAAGATACTGTAAATCAGCTACTATTGGTCACCGACCAAAAAATATTCATTTATATGAAAATTTTAGTCATTTTTTTAGTAACTAATTAGCCATTTTGTACTAGTGATAGTCAAAGCTATATTCCAAGTATAATGGCTGATGCCATTGGGAAGATAATGTAATATACAAGTTGATGATTCATATAAAAATGTAATGAATTTAAATTGCAAGCCTATAAAGTAGAGAGAATAAATGTAAGAGAAAATAGGTAGTTAATTACAATATGTACATGAAAATAATATAACCAAATACTAAGGATGAAATTACTTTAAGTATAAGACATTTTAGGGATTGTTGAAAATTTAACCACTGGGATTGATGAGTAAAATTATCCCATTCTTGAAATTAATATTTAATGATGTAAGGGCCCTGAAATAAGTGCTCAAACATTTCCTAAACAAAAGTGCTATGAGTTTGAGTGTAGATGAGGAGTAAATAAACCTTATGGAAAGAACGTGGATGAATGTGTTGATTATGATGGGATTTAAATAATTTTTTGGTAGAAACATGTTGTAGCTACTACAACCCCCTCTAAAAAATTTCCTATGTCTTGATTTTAGAGCCTACCTTCTATAAGAATTTATCATTCATGGTTTTCAAGGGTTCCTCTTGTTATTTACTATTGATATAACCTTTATTTTCAGGTAGTAATTGTGGTGACTTCATTAGGTTGTCTTGATTATGACTAAGTCTTGTCGGAAAAAACTGAATAATTTCTAAACACAAGAAAAATTTTGCCTTGATCTTGCATGAAATATTGGTCTTCCATCTAGGAATTGTGAAATCCCTACCACTGGAGACTACACAAGCCCTTGAGGATTTCAACTATGAAATATATTGAAGATAAGAACTATGCAACCCTAAGAGAATTATAGTCACTGAGTATGTGAACTGCACAATCACTCATTGAGAGTCAAGACTGCGCAACTCACTCAGTCAGTTGATTGCACAATCCCTTGTCACTAGGAATTGCACAATCCCTTCTGCCAGTGGGACTGCATTGTTCCCTGGGGAAAGAAAGTGTGCATTCCTAGATTATAGGGAGTGCAAAATCACCTATGTAAAAGTGGCACAAAGTTTTTATTTTTGTTCTAAGGTCAAGCATTTCTTTCTCATTGATTTTAAGAATGTGCATCATAAAACCTAAGCTAACCTCGTATGGGATATATCTATATAATAGAAACTTGTAGAGCTCATTTTTACACTTTAATTTGGATATATATCCTTCCTTATGATATCAAGGAGCTTTGGACTTGGTTTACAATGCTTTTCCAGGCAAGTTTTCCATGTGTTGCTTTTTTCTTCTTTTTCTATCACTTTTGTTGTTTTTGTCTTTGTGAGTGTTTTTCTTCCCATTTATTTTCATGGTAACTAGAATTTATATTATTATTAGCTTGTACTATTTTTTTCTCAGTTCATCATTTGGTTTTTATAAGTGTCACATCACCTTCTTTCTTTTTTCCTACCAGTAGTTTCCCCTACTAGGTCTTTTTGTCCATGCATGTTTTTCCTTTTGCAAGATATTCACTAGTACAAAATGGCTAATTAGTTACTAAGAAAATGACTAAAATTTTCATATAAACGACTATTTTTTGGTCGGTGACCAATAGTAGCTAATTTACAGTATCTTATAACACGACCAACTTTTTTTCATTTTTAGCTTAGTCATTAATTGATTATCTCAATTTTGTTGTCTAGTTGTATATTTGGTCATTAATTTGGTCATTGATTTGATCATTAATTTAGTCATTGATTTGGTCATTAATTTGGACATTGATTTATTCGTTAATTTAATCTTTGATTTGGTCATTAATTGTCACAATTAATGACCAAATATATTACTATATGATCACCCGAGATAACCAATTAATGACCAAAGAAATATGACCAAAATGTTGGTTGTGTTATAAGATACTGTAAATTAGCTACTAATAGTCATATATATGAAAATTTTAGTCATCGTTTGAGACGAACTAATGACTGAAGAAATATGACTAAATTTTAGTCGTGTTATAAGATACTGTAAATTAGCTACTAATAGTCGTATATATGAAAATTTTAGTTGTCATTTGTAGTCACAAAATTATCATTTGCAGTAGTCATTTATTCATTATATAAACAACTAATTTAGTAGTTTATATTCATTTCATTTACTTTCATTAATAATCATTATAAATGACTAATTTAGTCGTATATTCATTTTATTTGTGTTCATCATTAATCAATATAAACTATTAATTTAGTAGTTTTAATTTTTTTTTGTGTTTATTATTAATCAACATAAATTAATTTGTATGATTTTAAAAATGTCATACAATGTGCATGTTCATCTAATATGAAAACACAAAGTCACATATTTTAATTACAATACTAAAAAATATCAAGTGCAACTATAAATAATTTCAACCACATAAATTATATTATATGAAATGTTAAAGTATTACAATATGATTTTCCAACTTAATATTCGTTGGACTACAATTTACACATGAAATGATGTTTCATCACTTCAAACATTATTGTTGTGTTTTCAAGGCATTGCAGGTGAATTCACCAACTCTGAAGACTTGACCATCAGTATTTATATGTGTCTTATGCGAGATATTGGCTCTAAGAGTATCACCAGACCAGTTCTCCTCTCTCTCCTTTTGCATTTGTCTCTCCAATGTTATTGCTCTCCTCTTTTTTCAATTCATGCTTCTTACCATCAATACTGTGTTCATTCTCTGAAAACAAAAGAAGATACAATCCACAGAGTAAAACATGAAAAACAATGAACAATATAATATAAACTAAATTAGACTATAAATAATTTATACAACATATACCTCAACACCAGAAGTGTCAAAGCCATTTTTCTCCATACAAGTAAGAAACTCAAACAAATTATCTTCATTGTCCCGATAATTGCCACTATAATGTGGCTAGATAACCTGTATAAACAAAGCAAATAAAATATCACCATATATAGAAAAGAACACCTTAGTGACTTAGTATTCAACTTTCAAGGATAGCTTAGGAACAATCATGTCAACTAAGTTATATGCTAAAAAGCTCAAGCTATAGATAACTTGTGAAAAAAAATAATTTGAGGTGTGATGTTTAATCCCTGTCGTTTTATTCACAACAACATTTCATTTTGTAATGCATGAACTTAGTCAAGTATATAAACAACATGTACTCAAATAACAACATGAAAGTAGCTTTTTCTAATAGTCAAGAAAATATTTTAACACAAAATAGCTATAAAGATTCCAATAAATATAGTGTAATACCAATTTCATCTTCAAGCTTTGGTTGTTGTTTAAATGGGCATGGTACTAAGTATTTTCAATTTCATAGTTAAAATACAAAATAAAATCAAAATAAGTGTCCAAAATACAATCAAACAATAAAGAAAGGATATCATGGAATGGAAATTGTAATTATAAAAAATTTGTTTACCTGTCCATCGATGTCGTTTGGCCTCTTGAGGAAAAATGCATATGGGCATGATCCACGTCGTGCCTACATGGTGTGTTGCTCGTCATGGAAGAGGAAATGAATTCTGGGTACGGTTATGCACGTGGGAACACATTTGTGAAGGAAGACTCCTACTAGGACTGTCTCAGTCCAGATGTCTTTTCTTCTTCACGTAGCCACCTCAAAGACTCCTAAGATGATTCGGATAAGGAAAGACATTATTCCTAAATTGTTGTAATTATTGTTACTTGCATTTACTTTATAAACTCTTCAGTAGACCGAGAGCTTAGTTAGAAATTTTGTGTTAGATTTGCTGCTAGATTTTGTGTAAACTCTGTGTTACGTCCTTGAAGACACAGAGTGTTATGTTCAAACTATTGCATCATTAATGGAGCAGACAAAGTTATTTTGAAGGCGTGATTTAGTTTGGAGTTGAATGTCGTCAAGTGGTAGAGGGCCCCTGCCTCTTGCACGGATTTCTTTTGCGTAAACTAGATAAGTTTTTCCTAGCTGTCTTTACGTTTTGCATTTGAATTGGTAGTTGTTTTGTTTTATCTACTGTAGTCGTATTCGTTCCAGTTCTTCCACAAGAAGACACTCTTCCAACAGACCAAAATGATGAATGTTTAATGACTATGGTATTGTAGGATAGGAGTTAAATTTGTATTTGTTTTAACTAGCTACTGTAGCCATAATTCGTTCCATCTCTTCCACAAGAAGACACTCTTCCAACAAACCAAAATGATGAATGATTAATGACTACGGTATTGTAGGATAGAAGTTGAATTTGTATTTGTTTTTAACTAGATACTGTAGTTACATTCATTCCAGTTCTTTCACAAGAAGACATTCTTCCAACAGATCATAACAATAAATGATGAATAGCTATAGTACTATAGGAATTAGTTGTAGTTTTTGTTATTCACTATCACAGTTGCACTTGTTCTAATCACTCTTCCACAAGAAGAAATTCTTCCAAGACATCCTTAAGAAGTTCAAGATATGACCGTGATGTGATAATTTAGTTTTTCATTTGCTTTCAGTTCATTTGCTTTCAATTGCATACAATTAAACAGTCAGAACTGTTCTACCTCTTCCACAAGAAGGAACTCTTCCAAAATATCACTAATGATGAACAAACAGATTGTGTAACTTCATAGAATAATGCATGTTAGTTAGAATGCTCCGGAGTTTCATTTTGCATTTAATTCATGTTCAGCTACTTTGTTTCAAGTTTGATGATGACTCATAGTTCAACATTGTGCTAGTTTAGTAGCATCTTAGGTTCATTTTTAGATCAACTTATTGCACTTGCATCTCATAGTCACACTGTCATCCTTTGCACAAGAGATTACTTTAGTTGTTAGGATTCACAAGACAACCTTCATTATTTACAAATATCTTTTTGTTCTGAAAACCATCAGTGAACCATAACCATAGGAACAGAAGATAACATCATTACAAGGTCTGAAATATCTCTGCAAATTCCTCATCATAAACAGAGCTCTTCCTCAAAAGAACTACTTTGGAAAAGAAACCAACAACTCTTTGATATGTTCTGACATTCCAATTAAACTAATAGAACAGGGATTAATTCCTAAGTGGAATAGGATAGAGCCACATTGCATATTGCAACAATAGTGTTTAACTGCTCGCTAGAGAACTTCATATTTAGTGTCATTTTTCAAAGTTTAGTTTGTGTCATTTGCCCTGAAGTCATTATCGTTTTGTTTTCATTAGCTTCATGGTTCGTATGTTATCGTATTTCTAATTGCATTTTTCCATTCCTTACATTAGGGCGTCCAACTTGCTTTTGACCACCAATTTCTTTCCATTAGCTTTCTAGGCATTTTCCCTTGTAAACATAAAACCACCAAAAGACCAAAAACATCATAAATCATCACAAAAGACCAAAAACATCACAAAACACTACACATAACGCATTAGGAAACAAGCACCTAGGTACATACAGTACACTTCACTTCAGCAGTTTACCAACCCTGGTTGACAATTAAATGAGCTCAGTTTAGGAGACTAGATTGAGACCAAACATTTTGGCGCCGTTGCCGGGGAAGTGAAAACTAGGTAACCTTTGTTTCTTAGCATCCAAAACAATTTTATGCGTAGGGAGAGAGATTCAAGGGGAAGATTTATAAGCAGCAGAGGCAGAAGTTTGATTTCTAGAACACCACTTGTTTCATCTAGATCCAGAGCTAGTACATCTTCAACTCAAACCCATCTTCCATCCTTTACTAATCCTGGACTTCTAAAAGATCTAAGGTCACCTATTCCATTAGAGAAACCTTCCACTTCATCCACTGAACCTGCCATAGAAGAAGATCTAAAAACTCCTGTCAGGGACACAAACCTTTCTACTTCCACAGGAGAGTCAACCATGGCAGAAGAAGAAGGAGGAGGAGTTGTTAATGGAGAACACACATTGTTTGGAGGAGGTAGAGGTAGAGGTAGGGGAGAAGGAGGAAGAGGAGAAGGAGGTAGAGGTGCAGAAGGAGGAAGAGGTAGAATAGGAAGCTCTTTTGGGTTCCCTATATTTGATGAAGAAACCAATACAACCATGAAAAACATTTCACCTTCTGTCCTTCCGAACTTCTATGGACTTAAAACTGAGGATCCTAAAACTTTCTTATTCGAATTTGAAGTGTTGTGTAGGACTTATGACTACCTTCAAGATGCTCAAAAATTGAAATTATTTCCTTCAACTCTGAAAGGAGCAGCATTGAAGTGGTTTATGAGCTTAAACAATAGTTCCATTAGGACATGGGAAGACATGAAACAAGCATTTCTAGAGAGATACTTGGATTATTGTATGCCGGTTAATCATAAGGGAGAAGTGTTCAAGATGTTACAAAAAGAAGATGAAAACTTAGAAGATTTGTTGGAAAGATTTAAATACAACATAAAAAGGGCACAAATGGAAAACCTAGATCAAGACACTTTAAAAGCTCTTTTGTTGAAAACCATTAGGGATGAATGGTTGGATATCCTTAACATGATGGGAAAAGGGGATATATCACAACTCACATTACCCGAAATATCTGAATTATGTATCAACCTTTCCAGAGGGAAATCCAAAACTGTCAAAGGTCCAAGAGATCCTGCTCTTGCAAGGGCAAGTAAATCTGCTTCTGGGACAGTAAGTAGATCAGAAATAGGACACATGCTTGATGAGTTTAAATCTGACATCTTAGGGAGTCTTAGTGAACAAATAGACACCCTCAAGATACAAAACAAGCAAAAGGTTGAATCTGATGCCTTGGCAATCTTTTGTCCCAAATGTAGGAAGAAACATGCCTTGAGAGAGTGCCCTTTGGATGTAAAAGTTGTAGAAACCTGTGTTATTTGTTCCGAGAAACATGAGACCAAGAATTGTCCTTCTCTTCCTGGTCTCAAGGCTGTTTTTAAAGAAGAAACTCCTACAGATTCCACAGAATCTCTTAACTTTGTATCTAGAAGACCTTGGCAGGGACCTCAGACACAGGGATTTCATGAACAAATGTATAATCAACCTCCACCTTGGAATTCTTGGCAGCAACCTTGGCCCCAATTTCAAAATCAATCTCAAGCTTGGGCACAAGGATCACAAGGTCCCTATGAAAGATACTCTCCATATTATCAGTATCCACCATCCTATCCACCATATCCACATTTTTATCCTCAAAATCCTCAACAAAATCTTCAACAAAATTTTCCTCAAAATTTTCAACAAAATTCTCAACAACATCATCTGAACCAACCTCATCAAAATCAACCACTTCCATTACCATTCCCTCAAAAATCCAATCAATTACCAGCTCAGCCCATACCAAACCCCAATAATAAGAACCCTCAGAATACATATATGATAGAAGGACAACAATTTCCAACTTATTTAATTACTCCTCTAGACCTTAGTGATGTTCAACTTAGGTCCGGAAGGATACTTGAGAAGAGGAAACCTTCTGTGATTATACAAGAACAAGATAATTCTGAGGAAGACTCCCTGCGGGTTAATAAAAGTCTTGAGGAAGGTACATCCTTTCAAGGCCAAAACATTGAAAAACTGAAACAAAAAGATCCAATAAATCCAACTCCAGTATTAGAGCAACCATCCACATCTACTTCTATACCTCCCTTTCCGGAAAGACTACAAATTGATAAAGGTGTAGAAAAAAAAATAATGGTGCCTAATTATGATTTTTTGGATGAATTGAGAAATGTTTGCATTAAAATTCCATTATTGCAGGCCATCAAGGAAATCCCAATTTTAGCCAAAACAATAAAGGAGTTGAGTATGAAGACAACAAAGAAAAGAATAAGAGAAACCAAGAAAATTCAACTGGTAGGACAAATAGCAGATATTATGATGGGTAAGATTACTATTCCAAAGTACCTTGACCCAGGAAATCCAGTTGTCAAAATTCATATCAATGGAATTGAAATTCAAAACACACTCATTGACTTAGGAGCAGCAATAAATATCATGAGTAGACAAATCATGGACAAACTGAAACTTCCTAATCTTCTCTTTACACCCACACTATCACAATTAGCAGATAGATCTGTGATCAGACCAGATGGGGTAATAGAAGACATTCCAGTGTCCCTAGACTCTTGGGAGTACCCTGTGGATTTCATGATCCTAACACCCAAGAATAATCTAGGAGGCCATCCTGTTATACTAGGAAGACCTTGGTTGGCTACAGCTGATGCTTTTATTAGTTGTAGGTTCGGTGATATGTATATTTTTGATGGAAGTTCAACAAAGAAATTCACTTTATATCCTCCAGCTAGGACAATTACAGAACTAGATGACACTCAATGGATAGAGGATGAAGAATATTTACAACCACTCTTCACAATTTCAGAAATTAGTAAAGATAATCAAATTCTGAATACTCTAGAAAACTTTGAATCTTCTTCAGAACACAAACAAGAATCATTTCAAGAGAGATCCAATATTGAGTTCTTGTCATCTAGACAGATGTCTCTTCATTCTATGGACAAATTTGGCAGCTCTACAAGTGAAATCTTTCCAGGCAAAACTTTGAACATAAACAAAAACCTAGAAAGATCTCAACAAGAAGAGTTAGTCAAAGTATTACAGAGACATTCTTCCGCATATGCATGGGAATACACTGACATGAAAGGGATAAGTCCCAAGACTTGTACTCATCACATCTATATAGAGGCAAATTGCAAACCAATCAGACAGCCTCAAAGACGGATGAATCCAAATCTTATGGAAATTGTCAAGGAAGAACTGCAAAAATTGTTAAATGTTAATTTCATCTATCCTATTTCAGACAGTCAGTGGGTTTCTCCTTTAGTAATTGTACCTAAGAAAAATGGAAAATGGAGGGTGTGTGTTGACTACCGAGAACTGAATAAAGCTACTCTTAAAGACCATTTTCCCTTACCTTTCATATATCAAGTATTAGATACATTAGCTGGCAAAAAGTACTTTTCATTCCTAGATGGGTTTAGTGGTTACAATCAAATCCAAGTAGCACTTGAAGACCAAGATAAAACCACATTTACTTGTCCTTGGGGTACCTATGCCTACCGAGTATTGCCATTTGGGTTATGCAATGCACCTGCAACATTCCAAAGGGCCGTATTAGGAATTTTTTCTGATCTGATACATGACTGTGTAGAGGTGTACATGGATGATTTTACAGTTTATGGGGATACATTTGAAGAGGCTTTAGAAAACTTGGAAAAGGTCTTAAAAAGATGTCAAGAAGCAAACCTTTCTCTTAGTCATGAAAAATGTTTTATGATGTTCACCGAAGGTATTGTTTTAGGGCACCACATTTCAGGGGATGGGATTAGAGTTGATGAGGCGAAAGTTGAAGTTATTTCTAACCTATCCATTCCAAGTTGTCAAAGAGATGTTAGAAGTTTTCTAGGATTTACATGGTATTATCGGAGATTTATAGAAAACTTCACCAAAATAGCATCTCCTCTCTTCAAATTACTCACCAAAGATTGTGAATTTAAGTGGACTTCTGATTGCCAGTTAGCTTTTGAAACCCCGAAAACCAAAATTTCTGAAGCACCTATATTAAGGGGACCTAACTGGAAGTTACCTTTTCATATCTCGACAGATGCTTCCGATACAGCTCTAGGAGCAGTATTGGGACAAAAAGATTTAATTCCCTATGCCATCTATTATATCAGTAAAAATTTGACTCCTGCAGAGTTAAACTATACTGTAACTGAAAAAGAGTTTTTAGCCGTTGTTCATGCCATTAACAAATTTAGACACTATATAACAGGCTATGAAACTTTTATTCACACTGATCATTCTGCCATTAGATATTTAATGAATAAATCAATCACTAATGGTAGAGTTATAAGATGGTTGTTATTATTGCAAGAATTCAACATTACTATTCTAGATAGGCCTGGAAAACAAAACACCGTGGCTGACTTCCTGTCTAGAATTCAAAATATCAAAGATGACACTCCGGTTGAAGGTCAATTTCCTGATGAATATCTTTTTGCAGTTTCTACTCAAACTCCATGGTTTGCTGATATTGCTAATTATTTAGTTTCAGGAAAATTTCCTTCAATTATGAATGCAAGGGATAAAAGAAAAATCATTAATGACAGTGCAAGATATTCATGGGTCGCTAATGAGTTGTACAAGACAGGTTCAGATTTGATCATTAGAAGGTGTGTTCGTGAAGATGAGATGCCTGAAATTCTCAAGGCATGTCATTATGAACCTTGTGGCGGACACTTTGCAGATAAGAGGACAGCCTATAAGATCCTTAACTTAGGATATTATTGGCCATCCTTGTTCAAAGATGCAAGGGAATATGTAAAAAGGTGTGACAGTTGCCAAAGGGTAGGGAAACCTTCTCCTTCAGGTGAAATGCCATTACAACCTCAGGTACACATTGAACCTTTTGAAAAATGGGCTTTGGATTTTGTAGGACCTATTAGTCCTCCATCAAGACAAAAGAAATACATATTAGTTTGCACTGATTATGTTACTAAGTGGGTAGAAGCTAAACCATTACTTGCTGCTAATGAATCATCTGTAGTTACTTTTCTTTTGAGGATATTTTTACTCGTTTTGGTGTCCCAAGGGAAATTGTTACAGATCAAGGAGCTCAATTTACATCAAGGCTAGTGGAGCAAATGATGGAGAATTACAAAATAAGACATAGAACATCTACTCCTTATCATCCACAAGCAAATGGTCAAGTGGAATCCACTAATAAAGTTATTGAAGGAATCCTAACAAAGACTGTTCATCTACATAGAAGAGATTGGGTAGATAGGCTTCTTGAAGCCTTATGGGCCTATAGAACTACATGGAGAAACACAACAGGCCATACTCCTTATGAGCTTGTTTATGGAAAGCAAGTTTTGTTTCCTATAGAGTTCCAAATCCAAACATTCAAGATGGCAGTTCAGCTAGGACTTGATCTAACGGAGGTACAAAAGCATAGACTGGAGCAAATTAATGAATTGGATGAGATCAGACAAGATGCAGTTCAGAAAACAAGTCTAGTCCAACAGCAAAGGGCTAGATGGCATGACAAGTACATCAAGGAGAAGAAATTTAAAGAGGGTGACTAGGCTCTCTTGTTTGACTCAAAATTCAAGGATTTTCAAGGTAAATTTCAGACACATTGGCTTGGGCCATATGAAATTGTTCGAATTTTTGATAATGGGGCAATAAAAATCAGAACTATAGATGAAGAGGAGGTCACTTTTCTTGTGAATGGTCATAGACTGAAGCTATACCACAAGCCACTCTCAAGAGAAGAGTTTGTCAAGAAGTTCCAAGAAGACAATGATGTGAAGTTAATGAAGAAGAGTCTCTCTTCTTCATCAACTTGATTAAATTTTCTGAAGCATTTCTCTTTTGAAAAAAATAAAAAATAAAAATAAAAAATAAAAAAAATAATAAAAAAATAAAAATAAAAAAATAAAGGCATAAACATGAAAACCAATCACTGATTGGCATGTTTATACAGAAAATATAGGGTGAAAATCAGACTCTCTCTGACACTCTAACTTTTCCCATTTCTGTTTATAAGCAGCTGTTATAAAAATCATAAGTTCAGTTCCATAGTGCTTATGATTCATTTCATCTCACTCCATTCACTTATCCATTCATACTCCATTCCATCCATCATTCATTTCATCTGAATCCATTCCACATTTCATTCATTTCATTCCATCTTCCATCCATTTCATTTTCATGTCAAAACACAAAATTTGATATCATGCTGTAGGTGAATAAAATATGTCATGAATTGCAGTACAACCCTTATGTTCCTTCATTCCATGAACTGAATCCATTTTATTCCATTATCCACTTCATACATATAATAATCCATCATCCATTTTCATCCATTTTCATAACATTTCACCCATCCTCCAAAAACATTTCATTTTCATGATTAAAGTGTTCTACAGGAACATTCTGCAGCTCAGTGGACATTCTGCAGCTGATCAGCCTTTCTGCAGCCCGACAGTCTTTTTCGCAGCCATAAACCCTGAAGGCATCAACCAGCAGACATCAGAATTACAACAAAGTGATCCAGTGAATTCATGAATCAAAAACATCAAGAAAATTGTGAAAGATTCCTCCAAATATGAGCAGAGAAGACAAAGGCTACAAAAACATCAAAATAAAGGGCAGAGGTAAAAAATTTAAATTACGATGGCATTTCATAAAATTTTAGCATAGTTTAGTTGTGGATTATTCGAACGGTTGTTTTAATTGTTTTATTGATCAAACACCAAACAAACCCTCTACAGACTTTGTATTAAAATCTTCCATTTCAAATTTTATATCCGATAGCATTTAAGCGGTGAAATGATCAAAGCGTTTGAATTTCCCACGACTCTTAACCAAGTTATTTAATGATGATGATTTTCCCTGCCGTCGTAAATCCTCCGCCGTCTCCTCAATCATTAATACAATCCCTCCACCTCACTCCACTACTTTATGCCGTGACCATTTGCCATAACTTCATTCCGTAGCCAGTATTCCATTCCGAAGACAGAGGCATTATTATCATCAGGAGCAGATCAGAAGAGGTAAATTTGGAAGTATAACGGTGTGAGAACTCAAAACCACTTGATCCCGTGAACAGATAGCATATCACTGTGAACGAAGTTTGGAGCATTTCCACTGTCAACACAGAATTGTGGCTGTGTAGAGTTTAAAGTCCGTTGTTACCAAAAGACAGAGGTGTTAAAATTGAAGTCTTTTGCTACCAAAGACAGAGGTGTGGTAGTGATTGAGTTCGAAAACCATTTGTTACCAGAGACAGAGGTTGAGTTTGAAGTCTGTTGTTATCAGAGACAGAGGTTGAGTTTGAAGTCTGTTGTTACTAGAAACAGAGGTGTTTTTCAGTGATTGAGTTTGAAGTCTTTCTGTTACCAAAGACAGAGGTATTGCAGTATTAAAACTGAAACCGTTTGCTACTAAGAGCCAGAGGTATTGCACAAAAAGAAAATTGAAGCCATCTACCACTGTCTATCAGAGACATATTAGCTCGAAATTTGAAATTGCTTTCATATCACTCCAAATTTCAACAGAAGCACATCAGTCCGAGGTTTCGAAGGCATTTTTCATTATCAAACAGAGGCATACCAGCCAGAGGTTTTGAAGCTGTTGCTATTATAAATCAGAGGTATGTCATTCCAAAATTGAAGCCATTTTCATTTAGAGCTTGAAGCCATTTTAATCCGAAAGTAAAAGTCATTGTTTTGTGGGTAGAGAAGAGTGTTAATTTGATATTGAAAAAAAAATCATGGGTTTCATCGTAAGGACTGAGCCTGTGGGATCAAAATATTTAGAAGGTTACCCACAATGCAAGGAGATGTTACAAAAAATAGGATGGCTTCAATTCTTGGAAAAATTTAATGGCTTCCATAAGGAAGTCACCAAAACATTTGCCAGATCATTCCAAGGTACCGAAGTTGAAATAGGGGATGTCAAGTTTACTGTTATTGAAGTTTTTATAGCAGAGGCTACAGGATTATCCAGAACTGGGGAGAGATGGTTTAAAAATAGGGAATTCCACAATGACTCCCGGAAACAAATTTTAAAATCACCAAATATGGATGTTAGTGTATTCAAGAAAGGAATTCCCAGCACTGCATTGAAAAGCAAATGGAGAAATATACTACTTCTTTTACAAAAAATTGTTACATGTGAGGGTAGATATGGGACATTTTATGTCTACCACATTAGACTAATGTTGCATTTTCTGGGAGAAGATTTGAATCTACCATATTTCTTGTATCAAAGTCTGAAGAAAATGGCTTCTTGTGTTCAGAGAATAGTTCAGTTTTTAGAGACAACCCTGTATCATCATGGGTTGGTCAAAATTTTGATTGAGCATCATCTATCTAAAACAAATGATACATGGGATGATTTCTTAATAAGAAATCATTTTGAAGAAGAAAAAGAACTATCACCTGAACCACAGCCCACAAAGAGAAGTAGGAAATGGAGGACTTCAAAAGTTGAAATCGACAAACCAGTCCAAGAGAGCAGTGAAGAAATCATTTTGGAGAAGTTGACTCGAATCAAGAGGCAACTTAAGGAAGAAAATATAATCAAGGAATCTGTCACAGAGAAAGGAGAGGGATCCTCTCAGCTTAGGAGAAGCCACAGATTAAAAGGAAAACTGAAGAAAACATCAATCAAACAAACAGGGGTAATCAATATTGAGGATGAAGAAACATCCATTGAAGAGGATGATGAAGAATATTTTTATGAAGGCACCCCTGAGATTGATCCTGCTCAACAGGAAATCTATGATTATGTGGAAACCTTAGAGAGGACAGCTTCAGAAAGCAGAGAAAGAACCCCCAGTCCTCCACTGTCTGAAATTGATATATTAAGGAGGGATAGGTATGAGTTGGAAGTGTTGAATAGACACATCAAAAATGAGAATGAAATTCTCAAAGATCAAATCAAGCTCAAGACTGACATGAACTCAACCTTATCCCTGCATATAGACAAAGTAGAGAGGACCAATGAGAAGATGAAGACAAGAAACAAAAAGTTAATCAGGGCACTCATAAACCTCAGGTTCAAACTTGTGATCAGGAAACCCAGAAGGCCTCTAGCTTTCAGACAAAGGAGAAGAAGGGGATTAGATGTCCTTGCAGAAGCCTCAGAATTCATAGGATAATTTGCATGAGGACATGCAAAGAGACAACAGTGGGGGTATGTTGAGCCTCAAATTTGTGCTTTCCTTCACCTCATTTTACCTCATTCTTCCTTGTCCATTTCTATTTTAAACCCAATTGATCAATAAAAATAGTTAAAATTACTTCTAGAATGGTTTACATGACTGACTTGTTGAATTTTGTGATTGTTTCCATTGTTAAGCATTTTGACCGGAACTAGCTGCAGAATGCAGACATTCCGTAGCTAACCGGCGATTCTGCAGCTACCTTTATGTTTGAGTATGTTCCAGGTGGCCTCTTGAGGAAAAATGCATATGGGCATGATCCACGTCGTGCCTACATGGTTTGTTGCTCATCATGGGAGAGGAAATGAATTCTGGGTACGGTTATGCACGTGGGAACACATTTGTGAAGTAAGACTCCTACTAGGACTGTCTCAGTCCAGGTGTCTTTTCTTCTTCACGTAGCCACCTCAAAGACTCCTAAGATGATTCGGATATGGAAATACATCATTCCTAAATTGTTGTAATTATTGTTACTTGCATTTACTTTATAAACTCTTGAGTAGACCGAGAGCTTAGTGAGAGATTTTGTGTTAGATTTGCTGCTAGATTTTGTGAAAACTCTGTGTTACGTCCTTGAAGACACAGAGTGTCATGTTCGAACTATTGCATTGTTAATGGAGCAGACAAAGTTATTCTGAAGGCGTGATTTGATTTGAAGTTGAATGCCGTCAAGTGGTAGAGGGCCCCTGCCTCTTGCACGGATTTCTTTTGCGTAAACTAGATAAGCTTTTCCTAGCTGCCTTTACGTTTTGCATTTGAATTGGTAGTTGTTTTGTTTTATCTACTGTAGTCGTATTCGTTCCAGTTCTTCCACAAGAAGACACTCTTCCAACAGACCAAAATGATGAATGTTTAATGACTATGGTATTGTAGGATAGGAGTTAAATTTGTATTTGTTTTAACTAGCTACTGTAGTCATATTCGTTCCAGCTCTTCCACAAGAAGACACTCTTCCAACAAACAAAAATGATGAATGATTAATGACTATGGTATTGTAGGATAGGAGTTGAATTTGTATTTGTTTTTAACTAGATACTGTAGTTATATTCATTCCAGTTCTTGCACAAGAAGACATTCTTCCAACAGATCATAACAATGAATGATGAATAGCTATAGTACTGTAGGAATTAGTTGTAGTTTTTGTTATTCACTATCACAGTTGCACTTGTTCTAATCACTCTTCCACAAGAAGAAATTCTTCCAAGACATCCTTAAGAAGTTCAAGATATGACCATGATGTGATAACTTAGTTTTTTTTCATTTGCTTTCAGTTCATTTGCTTTCAATTGCATACAAGTCCACAGTCAGAATTGTTCTACCTCTTCCACAAGAAGGAACTCTTCCAAAATATCACTAATGATGAACAAACAGAGTGTGTAACTTCATAGAATAATGCATGTTAGTTAGAACGCTCCGGAGTTTCATTTTGCATTTAATTCATGTTCAGCTACTTTGTTTCAAGTTTGATGATGACTTATAGTTCAACATTGTGCTAGTTTAGTAGCATCTTAGGTTCATTTTTAGATCAACTTATTGCACTTGCATCTCATAGTCACACTGTCATCCTTTGCACAATAGATTACTTTAGTTGTTAGGATTCACAAGACAGCCTTCATTATTTACAAATATCTTTTTGTTCTGAAAACCATCAGTGAACCATAACCATAGGAACAGAAGATAACATCATTACAAGGTCTGAAATATCTCTGCAAATTCCTCATCATAAACAGAGCTCTTCCTCAAAAGAACTACTTTAAACAAGAAATCAACAACTCTTTGAGTATAGGTTCTGTGACATTCAATTAAGTTGCAGAATAGAATTAGGGGTTAATCATGGAATAGATGAGCTAGGATAGAATATTGCATCATTAGTGTTTAATTGTTCAGTTAGAGAACTTGCATATTTAGTGATCATTTTTCAAGTTTAGTTTGTGTCATTTGCCTAAGAAGTCATTATCAAGCTTTTGTTTCTATTTAGTCATAGTTCAGATGTTACTTCAGTGTTTCTAATTGCATTTTCCATTCCTTACATTAGGCTCAACTGAGTTTTTGACCACCAATTCCTTTTCATTAGTTTTCTAGGCATTTTCATTGTAAACATAAAATTCCAACATAAATCAACATAAAAGACCAAAAACATCACAAAACACTACACACAACGCATTAGGAAACAAGCACCTAGGTACATATGGTACACTTCACTTCAGCAGTTTACAAATCCTGGTTGACAATTAAATGAGCTCAGTTTAGGAGACTAGATTGAGACCCAACATTTCCTAAATTGTTGTAATTATTGTTACTTGCATTTACTTTATAAACTCTTGAGTAGACCGAGAGCTTAGTTAGAGATTTTGTGTTAGATTTACTGCTAGATTTTGTGAAAACTCTGTGTTACGTCCTTGAAGACACAGAGTGTCATGTTCGAACTATTGCATTGTTAATGGAGCAGACAAAGTTATTCTGAAGGCGTGATTTGATTTGAAGTTGAATGCCGTCAAGTGGTAGAGGGCCCCTGCCTCTTGCACGGATTTCTTTTGCGTAAACTAGATAAGTTTTTCCTAGTTGCCTTTACGTTTTGCATTTGAATTGGTAGTTTTTTTGTTTTATCTACTGTAGTCATATTCGTTCCAGTTCTTCCACAAGAAGACACTCTTCCAACAGACCAAAATGATGAATGTTTAATGACTATGGTATTGTAGGATAGGAGTTAAATTTGTATTTGTTTTAACTAGCTACTGTAGTCATAATTCGTTCCAGCTCTTCCACAAGAAGACACTCTTCCAACAAACCAAAATGATGAATGATTAATGACTATGGTATTGTAGGATAGGAGTTGAATTTGTATTTGTTTTTAACTAGATAATGTAGTTACATTCATTCTAGTTCTTTCACAAGAAGACATTCTTCCAACAGATCATAACAATGAATGATGAATAGCTATAGTACTGTAGGAATTAGTTGTAGTTTTTTGTTATTCACTATCACAGTTGCACTTGTTCTAATCACTCTTCCACAAGAAGAAATTCTTCCAAGACATCCTTAAGAAGTTCAAGATATGACCATGATGTGATAACTTAGTTTTTCATTTGCTTTCAGTTCATTTGCTTTCAATTGCATACAAGTCCACAGTCAGAATTGTTCTACCTCTTCCACAAGAAGGAACTCTTCCAAAATATCACTAATGATGAACAAACAGATTGTGTAACTTCATATAATAATGCATGTTAATTAGAACGCTCCGGAGTTTCATTTTGCATTTAATTCATGTTCAGCTACCTTGTTTCAAGTTTGATGATGACTCATAGTTCAACATTGTGCTAGTTTAGTAGCATCTTAGGTTCATTTTTAGATCAACTTATTGCACTTGCATCTCATAGTCACACTGTCATCCTTTGCACAATAGATTACTTTAGTTGTTAGGATTCACAAGACAGCCTTCATTATTTACAAATATCTTTTTGTTCTGAAAACCATCAGTGAACCATAACCATAGGAACAGAAGATAACATCATTACAAGGTCTGAAATATCTCTGCAAATTCCTCATCATAAACAAAGCTCTTCCTCAAAAGAACTACTTTGGAAAAGAAACCAACAACTCTTTGAGTATAAGTTCTGTGACATTCAATTAAATTGCAGAATAGAATTAGGGATTAATCATGGAATAGATGAGCTAAGACAGAATATTGCATCATTAGTGTTTAATTGTTCAGTTAGGGAACTTGCATATTTAGTGATCATTTTTCAAGTTTAGTTTGTGTCATTTGCCTGAGAAGTCATTATCAAGCTTTTGTTTCTATTTAGTCATAGTTCAGATGTTACTTAAGTATTTCTAATTGCATTTGCCATTCCTTACATTAGGTTCAACTGTGTTTTTGACCACCAATTTCTTTCCATTAGTTTTCTAGGCATTTTCATTGTAAACATAAAATTCCAAAAGACCAAAAACATCATAAATCAACATAAAAGACCAAAAGCATCACAAAACACTACACACAACGCATTAGGAAACAAGCACCTAGGTACATATGGTACACTTCACTTCAGCAGTTTACAAATCCTGGTTGACAATTAAATGAGCTCAGTTTAGGAGACTAGATTGAGACCCAACAGTCGTGTCTGTCATTCCTAAAGCATTTGCTTGCCCAAAATAACCATGAAGTGAAATAATCACAACATTAAAAACCACAGGAATTTGTGTTGAGATTCAACAAGATGATGAGCTTAGTGAAAAGAATCACCTTCACTAAGTGGGCCTGCAGGCTATTTTTGGCACAAAGTCTATTTTTAGACACGTCGATCATATTCTATGAGTTGCAGGATGCTATTCATGGATGTTTGGTTAAGTTTGAAAAATAGATGGACTTCTATTTTTAGACATATTGGGCAGAATCTATTTTTAGATTGCGAGTGTAAAAATAGATATGTCGAATATTATTAGCTCTTAATAATATTTGGACTGTAAACATTATCTTATTCTCTTGGAGCACTTCAGTTAAGTGCACAAATGTGGCACAGGAGCTGACAGAAGGAATTAGACTATTCCTGAGGGTTTAATAGAGCTATTGCATGGAGGACTTCAATTAGAACTCATGTGATAGAGTTTGGTGGAGTTATAGAAGTAGTTGATGGAGTTGTGTTCAATTTAACTCAGTTAGACACAGTTGAGCTATTTGTATCTAGTCTAACTGATTAATACACTAGTGAGAGTGGTGTGAATTAATTAATAATTAATTCACTAAATATTAACTCGTTAATCAACTAAAGAATACATTAGTTGACTACATTTCATGGACATTTTTAGTGGAGACCAGTGGAGAGATAGGTGAAAGGGCAAGATGACTATCAGTTGTGACTATAGTGATGCATTGATTGCATCCAACACTCAGTGGAGATGCCAATGAGGATTGCGCAATGCAAGACAGGTGGATTTGAGTTCATTCAGAGCCATTCTTCAGCAGGGATTGTGCAGTAGAGGTAGGCTAGCAGGTGGCAGAGATCGGTGCATGGATTTGCTAGATCGGACCTTATTAGTGTGTAGCGATTGTATTGTACTGAGAGATTGACATGTTCAACTCTGTATGAGGATTGTTACATGATATCTATTACATATATTATATATAGATATTTGGGGTTTCTAGCTTCAGGCTTTCCCATTAAATCATTGTGTTAATGTGTGTGAATTTTTATGGTTTCATGTGTGCATTGCAACTGATTTAATTTCCGCATGTGATGATCAATGGTGGAATAGATTTTGTATTGTGCATGAAGTTAAAATAGTGTGTGATCAGGAGAATATTTGACATATGCATGCGTAGTGCATATAATTTCTACATGGTATCGAAGCAATTGATCATTGGAGTAGATTGCAATTATTGAAGCGGTTGAGTTTTGTGCTGGTGGAATTCGAATTTGCTGCAGTGTTTTCTTGGTGTCGAAGTTGAGCATTCATTGAAATGTATTTCAACGGATTGTGATTGGAGTATGCCCTTGAGGGCAGCTCGAATTATATTGCATGGAAGGATAGGATGGAGGCGATGCTAGATGATAATGGATTGAAGGAGTTCATAGATGCAGAAATTCCAAAACTTGCTTCTAGCGATGCTGCCGCACTTGACGCATGGCAAAAGAAGACAGCAAAATGTCAAAGGATTCTATTGGAAGGTGTGAAGGATCACATAGTGTCTAGCCTTCATGGTAAATCTTCTCCGTTATTGATGTGGAAAGCTTTGAAAAACTTGTTCCAAAGCAGAAGTGACCAACGGAAGTTGGCGCTTAAAGAGAAGCTCAGAAAACTAAAAATGGAGAAGGGAAAAAGTATACCCAAGTACCTCATGAAGTTTGTCAGTGCAAGGATGAGCTGGGAAGTGTGGGGGTTACTGTAGATGAAGAGGACATGGTGAGCTTGGCTCTCCTTGAGCTTCCGAAGAGTTGGCATTCCTACGAGGACTTTGTCAATGGTCGGGAGAAACTGCCAGGATGGGAGCGACTTTGGTCGGATCTTATGCAGGAGGAGATAAGGCGGGGTACCAGGGATGGATCTTCATCGAAGAATTAAGATGAAGAAAATTTCTCTTTGGATGCCAAAGCAAGGAAAGAGAAGGGAAAGAAAAATCCTTCTCAATCTGGTGCGAAAGGCAAGAAGCAGGACTTGTCCAAGGTGAAGTGCTTTCACTGTCACCAACACAGACATTACGCCACTAATTGTCCATAGAAGAATAAAAATAAGCAAGCTGCTGGATATGTAGTTGGAGAGACCTTAGCCTTGCAGTTTGAGCTGGATTTTTCATTGATCACATGCTTGGTTTCAATTGTGATGGGATCAGTGTGGTTTATTGACAGTGGTGTGTCTTTCCATATGACCAGAGACAAAGATTTGTTTACTGATTTGGATGAGAAATATCATGGAGTGCACATAGAGATGGGCGATGATGGTAGATATAGTGCGACTGGTATCAGAACCATTTCATTTGAGAGGGAGTCTAGTAAACCTTTCATATTGAAGGATGTCATGCATGTTCCAGGATTGAATAAGAATTTGATCTTTGTGGCGATGTTGGAAGACAAGGGATATGATGTTGTATTTAGCGGGGGAAAGGCTTTCCTGCATAGTAAGGCAACTGGTGAAACCCGGAGGATATGGGTTCGAGTTAAGAACCTTTATCAATTTCAGGTAGATGGTTGAGTAGCAATGGCAGAAAAATAAGAAGGAGTGGTGAGCCAGGATGAGGGCGAATTGTGGCACAGGAGATTGGGCCATCTTCACCATGGCGCTTTGAAAATTTTGCAGCAGATTTCTACCGGGCTTCCCAAGGGTACACTTGCGCAGTCATATCAGTGCAAGGGATGTACTTTGGGAAAATTTGTGAAAGCCACCTTTCATGAGAATGATAGTCACGCCATGATGATCCTTGAGAGAATAAACACATACGTGTGTGTACCTTTATCAGTAGCTTTGACAGCAAAGCATAGGTATTATGTGATATTTGTTGATGACTTTTATCGTAAGTGCTAGATCTTATTCATGCAGAAGAAGAGCGAGACATACTCAAAGTTATATGAGTTCAAGGCACTGGTTGAGAAAGAGTCTGGGAAGCAGGTGAAGGCTCTTACAAGCGATAATGGTGGTGAATTCATCTCTGGAAAATTCAAAGACTTTTGCAGCGTAGAAGGAATTCGAAGAGAGTTCATAGCGCCTCATAACCCATAGCAGAATGGGGTCATGAAGAGAAAGAACAAAACGATCGTGGGTGCTGCACATGTGATGTTGCATGATCAAGGTCTTCCCATACATTTGTGGGTTGAAGCATGCAACACTATGGTTTATGTGCAAAACCATTGTCCTCATAGAGTACTTGGCATGAGTACACCCGAAGAGGCGTTTTCTGGTAAGAAACATGATATTTCTCATTTGAATATTTTTAGCTCACCTGTTTACATTCATGTGATGAAGGATGCCAGGAAGAAGCAAGAGCCAACTGTAGAGGTTGGGATATTTGTGGGGTACACAGAAACACCCCACAACTATCGTGTGTATTTTCCAGACAGTCGGAAGACTGTTGTGCGACGGGATATCAAATTTCATGAGGAGAAAGCCATGAAGTTGTCGCTTGAGAGGGAGCTACACTTGCATGCATATGAGGAGCTACTAGTTCCTAAATATGAGCCTCAGGATGTGGATCAGCCATAAGAGGAGGTTAATGAAGTGGAAGAAACCACTCATGCAGTGCCAAACATCAAAGGGTGGAAGCGCACTACAGAAGCTGAGTGACTGAATCTTGATGTAGTGCGAAATGTAGGAGCACCTACATCACAGCACAGACAGAGACAGTCACCTAAATGATATTTTGGATACATGGCTCTGATGAGCAAGTGTATCGTGACAGAGCCATCCTCTTTCGAGGAAGCTGTGGAGGACCCTACATGGGTAGATGCCATGGTGGAAGAGTATGATTCCATTGTCAGAAACAGTGCATGGGAGATTGTCCCAAGGCTGGAAGGGAAATCAGTGGTAGCTTCGAGATGGATCTACAAAGTGAAGCAAGCTGCTGATGGGAGTGTCGAGAAGTACAAGGCAAGATTTTTTTCCCGGGGCTTCTCACAGATTGAGGGGATCGACTATGAAGAAACCTTTGCACCTGTCGGAAGGTATTCTTCCATATGGAGCATCCTTGCTCTCTAAGTGAAAATGGGTTGGCACATTCATCAGATGGATGTGAAGACTACGTTCCTCAACGAAGTCATTGAGCAGGAGGTGTACATAGAGCAGCCTAAAGGATTCGAAATCTTCAGTGGCGAGTCGCATGTGTACAGGCTCAAGAGAGCATTGTATGGGCTGAAACAAGCACCTCATGCTTGGCACACACGGATAGACAGTTATTTCACCAGACTTGGTTTTACCAAGAGTGAGGCGAATCCTAACCTGTAGCAGATTGTGGTTGAGGGTAAGTTGTTGATCATTTTACTTTATGTAGATGATTTGTTACTAACAGGTGATGAACTGTTGATACACTCATGCAAGGCTGATCTTGCAAAGGAGTTTGAAATGAAGGACTTGAGCCCTCCTTCATTATTTCCTGGGATTGGAAATTTGGCAGTGGAAGGGTGGACTATTTGTGTCTCAAGGAAAGTATGCCCAGCAGATACTAGAGAAGTTCAACATGCAAGGCTGCAAGCCTATCGACACTCCTCTTCTTAGTGGTTGGAGGAAAGAGGATGCTACATCGGTAGAGGTAGTGGATGCCACTGTTTATAGATAGTTGGTTGGTTCACTCATGTATTTGGTCAATACACGACCATACATATGCTATGCTGTTAACTAGCTTTCACAAGCTATGGTTAAGCCTACCAAGCTCTTTTGGAAGGCAGGCAAGCATGTCCTAAGGTATCTCAGGGGCACATCAGGATATGGACTATGGTACAGACAGTCGGATGAGTTGAAGCTGCATGGCTTCACAGATGCAGATTGGGAAGGGAGCCCAACGGACAGAAAGAGCACATCTGGAGGGATTTTCAGTATCAGGTCTACAGCAGTTTCTTGGTACAGTAGGAAAAAAATATCCGTGGCACTCAGTTCAGTGGAGGCCGAGTACATGGCAACACGTTTGGTTGCATGTGAGGCTATATGGATGAGGAAGATCCTGGTCGGGTTGTTCGGTTCACACTTAGATCCTACTGTGATATATTGTGATAATCAGAGTTGCATTAAACTCTTGGTTAATCCAGTATTTAATGATAGATCTAAACATATTGACATCCGGTACCATCATATCAGAGATTGTGTGTAGCGGAAGATCATGTTACTATCTTACATTCCTACGGAGGATCAGGATGTTGATATTCTGACGAAGGCGCTCACTAGGAGAAAATTCAAATACCATAGAGACAGGATCGAGGTGGCAAATAATCCCTATATTTTTGAGAGGGAGTGTTGAGACTCAACAAGATGATGAGCTTAGTGAAAAGATTCGCCTTCTCTAAGTGGGCCCGCAGCCTATTTTTGGCGCAAAGTCTATTTTTAGACATGTCAATCATATTTTATGAGTTGCAGGATGCTATTCGTGGATGATTGGTCAAGTTGGAAAAATAGATGGACTTCTATTTTTAGACATATTGGGCAGAATCTATTTTTAGATTTCTAGTCTAAAAATAGATATGTCGAATATTATTAGCTCTTAATAATATTTGGACTCTAAACATTATCTTATTCTCTTGGAGCACTTCAGTTAAGTGCACAGATGTGGCACAAGAGCTGATAGAAGGAATTACACTATTCATGAGGGTTTGCTGGAGCTATTGCATGGAGGACTTCAGTTAGAACTCATGTGACAGAGTTTGGTGGAGTTG
This sequence comes from Pinus albicaulis, assembly GCA_034641835.2. Taxonomy (NCBI): domain Eukaryota; kingdom Viridiplantae; phylum Streptophyta; class Pinopsida; order Pinales; family Pinaceae; genus Pinus; species Pinus albicaulis. The sequence goes on along the minus strand of JAXQQM020092512.1, from coordinate 136,201 downwards.
TAGAAGTAGTTGATGGAGTTTTGTTCAGTTTGACTCAGTTATACACAGTTGAGCTAGTTGTATCTAGTCTAACTAATTGATACACTAGTGAGAGTGGTGTGAATTAATTAATAATTAATTCACTAAATATTAACTCATTAATCAACTGAAGAATACATCAGTTGACTATAGTGCATGGACAGTTTCAGTGGAGACCAGTGGAGAGATAGGTGAAAGGGCAAGATGACTATCAGTTGTGACTATAGTGATGCATTAATTGCATCCAACACTCAGTGGAGATGCCAATGAGGATTTTGCAGTGAAAGCCAGGTGGATTCGAGTTCATTCAGAGCCATTCTTCACCAGGGATTGCGCAGTAGAGGTAGGCTAGCAGGTGGCAGAGATCGGTGCATGGATTTCCTAGATCAGACCTGATTAGTGTGTAGTGATTGTATTGTACTGAGAGCTTGACATGTTCAGCTCTGTATGAGGATTGTTACATAATCTCTATGAAATATATTATATACAGATAGTTGGGGTTTTTAGCTTCAGGCTTTCCCGTTAAATCATTGTGTTAATGTGTGTGAATTTTTATGGTTTCATGTGTGCATTGCAATTGATTTTATTTCTGCATGTGATTATCAATGGTGGAATAGATTTTGTATTGTGCATGAAGTTAAAATAGTGTGTGATCAGGAGAATCTTGGACATATGCATGCGTAGTGCATATAATTTCTACAATTCCTACTAGAAACATTTCCAAAGTCAATGGCTTAGGTGTCTAAGCAATCTCTAAGAGCGAAAGAACCATATCCAAGACGTGATATGCATCGTCTCCCCGTCATTTTTCCAATCACATTTCCTGTAACATACCCACCACAAGGTCAAGTAACAATCAAACAAAGACGTTGACATTTGTTTTTATCTTTTATATCTATAAAATTTGAATCTAATTTGTTTCATGAACATATTAATTCATATTTAAAGCCTTCCTGACATATGAAAAAGTATCAATCAAATAGGACATCAGAAAAATCGACCTCGATGACGTCCTAAAACAATTTCTACAATATCAATATTTTTCTTGTTGTGATATCTTGGGTAGAAAAAATAACATATCTACAAAAGAAAAATGCATATATTGCTTATGGTCAAACTTTTTATATGGTGTATTCTTAAGCAGCTTTTTAAGATGTTCCTCCACCTTTACCAAAGTGTATTGTAGCTTGGTTAAACTATGTATCCTTTCATTGAGGATCAATTTCAGCAAGATAAATGTCACACATTATTCTTTCTCATTTCTCAACATGCTACATATGATAAATTGAAATTCGCATAAAACCAAGAACAAACCCTATTCTAACCAAAACAAACAAACAATGTCTCTAATAAAACTTCATTATAATATTATAAAATGTAAAGAGAGTGGACCATTTTTGTTGTTTGACTTTGCCTATTTTTGTTATGAAAGTGCTCGAGCTTCAAGAACCAACAAATGTGAGGGAAGTCGTAAATGTGAAAAAAATATATGGTGACTTAATTTTTAGACTTCTTCAAAATGATGTGAATGATGCCATTGTCAGATGTGGTAAATATCATAATAATAAATGGCATTTATTCTAATAAATTACATTGCAATGACTACCATGGGCCTCCACGGGTTATAGGTCCTCAGTAGGTTAATCTTGATGATGAAAGAGATATGGCAACGATAAGTGTGGGTGGTCCTAGTTTGTATGGTGGATATCTTCAAACCAAGGTCGTCATCTCAATGAACCTAGGTTCTGACATGGTAAACATGGATCTAGTCTTCACCCCATTTCATTCCATCATATTTTGTCAAGACTCAAGAGGACATAATGGTCCTTCAGCTTATAATAGGGTTTCTTTTGAGGTTATAAATAAAGCTTATCCAAATCAAATGGATTTTTTGGCTCCAAGAGATATGGATAATTTAAATGATAACAATTATATGTTTTTTTCCCAAGATTCAAATGTAGGGATACATTTTGTGGATTTTACTAATAAATAGAATGAGAGAAATAATCCATGATGAGAATCTACTGGTCATTGTGATTAGGGAAATACACGGAGATAATAAGACTATTTAGGTTCAAATCAAAGATGGTGTTGATTCTTGTAGCTTCTCAGTTGTTGGTAGCTTTTAAGGTAGGAATTTCAGTTCTTCAAGGGTGGGGTCGTTCAGCATAATTTCATCTACCTTGGTCATATCACCCAAAAGAAAAACATAATCAACAAAGAGTAAATATGTCAAGTTTAGGGAAAATCCTATTTGTATAGTTTCCAAGTTTATAGTTCTTTTTTACTCTATTATAACTCTATTGAGACCACCTACTCTATAGTAAAAAATGGCAAAGGAGCCATTAGTCATACCTACCCATGGTCTCCTGTAGGCATGATAGAAGAATAGATTGAGCCATTAATTGGAATTGCACATATATTGAGGAAAGACAATTAATTATCTAGTTAACCAATTTCACATTGAACCCTATATGGATGAGTAGCCCTAAATAAAGCAAGTTTTTGCTATCATATGCCTTGGAAAGAAAAACTAACAATGCTTGTAATTTTTTTGGTTTCATGTTATAAATTCCTTCTTGGGAAAATCCTATTATGTAATGGATTTGTTTCCCAGGAGGGATGCAAAATTGTTTTAATGACATGGAATCAGCTTAGTGAATTTTGACCCTACATGACCAAGGAACTCAAGAGCCTTGGGCGCATCAACAATAGCATCCTCCAATGAAAATAGTACAGTCTCCAACCTAGAAACATCAACATTATATATATTTATAGTTCATAATTTCAAATGACCATAGATTGTAGCAGTCCTTAAATAAATTCAAACTTGAATAAGAACAAGCACAAAATTTCACATTACCCTTGAGTAAGATGTCCTTGATTTAGCAAGAAAGGCTCTGAAATGCATAAATGTGTAAGTAGATTCCCCAGAAGGTCAATTTCAACATCTTTTTTCCTGAAAAAAGAATATAATACCCAAAGAGAAACCATAGTTGAATGGAACAATGATGCTTTAAGGTCATCTACGAAAAAAGTTGCCTCCTTCAAATCTCTCACACTGGATGGTAGAACGATGTTTCTGAGAAGTAAATGTCAGAATATCGATGAAAAGAAATTTTAAAAATAAAAAGGTAAATGTAGGAATACCAACAAAAAAAAACATTTTTAAAAGAAACTAAGTGTCGCTAGAGTGAGGTTTCAAAATAATTTTTAAAGAAATAGCCGCTGAAATACCGACGGCACAAAATATTTAAAAATAAAAAATCTAGCCATCGGAATACCGACATAAACAAAAAAAAAATATTTAAAAAAGAAAAAAATCCCAACCATACCATAATCATAATCACTCACAAAAAGGTAGAAGGGGAGAGATTTTGCTGCTCTACCTCTGAATTGCAGATCTTTCATATATCTGTGTTATTTAATCATTCTTTGAGTTTGGGGGTGATTTATTCTTTAGAGTTTTGTAATGGCCGGCAAGGGAAAGGGCCCTGCGATCGGTATAGATCTTGGCATTACATATTCCTGTGTTGGTGTGTGGCAGCATGATAGAGTGGAGATCATCGCCAATGACCAAGGGAACAGGACCACTCCATCCTATGTGGGTTTCAATGATATTGAGCACCTCATTGGGGACGCAATAAAGAATCAAGTTGCCATGAATCCCACCAATACCATTTTTGATGCTAAGAGATTGATTGGAAGGTGTTTCAGTGATACTACTATTCAGAGTGACATCAATTTGTGGCCTTTCAAGTTAACTCGAGGGCCTGGTCACAAGCCCATGATTATTGTTAATTACAAGGGTGAGGAGAAGCAGTTTGCTGCAGAGGAGATCTCATCCATGGTGTTGATGAAGATGAGGGAGATTGTAGAGGCTTATCTTGGTGTCACAATAAATAATTTCATCGTTACTATTCCTGCATATTTCAATGACTCCCAGAGGCAGGCTACCAAGGATGCTGGAGTGATTGCTGGGTTGAATGTGATGAGAATAATCAATGAGCCTACCGCTGCTACTATTGCCTATGGTTTGGAAAATAAGGCTAGCAGTGTGGGTGAGAAAAATGTATTGTTCTTTGATTTGGGTAGTGGAACATTTGATGTTTCACTTTTGACTATTGAAGAGGATATTTTTGAAGTGGAGTCTACTGTTCGTGACACACATTTGGGTGGTGAATATTTTGATAATAGGATGGTTAACCACTTTGTACAATAATTTAAAAGGAAGTTCAAGACGGATATTAGTGGTAGTGCTAGGGCTTTGAGAAGATTGAGGACTGCTTGTGAAAGGGCCAAGAGGACTCTTTCATCCACTGCTCAAACAACCATAGAGATTGATTATTTGTATGAAGGTATCAACTTTTATTCAACAATCACTAGAGCTAGGTTCGAAGAACTGAATATGGATCTATTCAAAAAGTGTATGGAGCCCATTGAAAAGTGTTTGAGAGATGCTAAGATGGATAAAAGCTCTATCCATGATGTTGTTTTGGTTGGTGGGTCTACTAGAATTCCAAAAGTACAATAGTTGTTGCAGGACTTCTTTAATGGGAAGGAGCTCTGCAAGAGAATCGACCCTGATGAGGCTGTTGCCTATGGTGCTGCAGTGCAGGCTGCTATTCGAAGTGGAGAAGGCAATGATAAGGTTCAAGACCTGTTACGTCTTCATGTTACTCCTCTATCCCTCGGTCTAGAGACAGAAGGTGGTGTAATGATTGTTTTGATTCCTAGAAATACAACTATTCCTACAAAGAAAGAGCAGGTGTTCTCTACATACTCGGACAACCAGCCTGGTGTTCTCATCCAAGTGTATGAAGGTGAGAGAACACGAACAAGAGACAATTTTTTTTGAATTTTCTGGTATCCCACCTATTCCTAGAGGTGTTCCTCAAATCACAGTGTGCTTTGACATTGATGCCAATGGTATCTTGAATGTTTCGGCTAAGGACAAAACCACCAGATGGAATAACAAGATTACAATCACCAATGACAAGGGTAGGTTGAGCAAGGAATAGATTGAGAAGATGGTTCAAGAAGCTGAGAAGTACAAGTCTGAGGAGGAAGAGCACAAGAGGAAGGTTGAGTCCAAAAACGCGTTGGAGAACTATGCTTATAACATGAGGAACATGACCAAGGATGAGAAAATTGCAGCCAAGGTGGATCCATCTGACAAGAAGAAGATTGATGATGCAATCGAACAGGGAATCCAATGATTGGATAACAACCAGTTGGTTGAGGCTGATGAATTTGATGATAAGATGAAGGAACTTGAGAGCATCTGCAATCCAATAATTTCAAATATGTATCAAGGTGTAGGTGGTGACATGCCTAGAGGTGGCTTTGGTGGCATTCCTCTCGAGGATGGTCCGTCTAGTGGTGGAGGCACTGGCCCTAAGATTGAAGAAGTGGACTAATTTGTCTCTCAAAATGCATATGACATTACTCTTCATTTTCTGTCTTAATAATTATATTACTATTAGCGTAATTTTGATGTTGAAATTTGGCAAGCCCATTTTATATTTAATGATGCAATCGCTGGCTATTATGGAAATTTTATGTTAATGTTGAACCTCGATGCAATAGATTGCCATTATAGTGATTTCATACGTAAAAAAGTAATCACTCACAATTTGAGGAATGAAGAATCCAATATACATTACTTTTTTATTTTACCTATCCACAGCTCAACAAAATGTCTCACTGTCAGGATACTTGAACAAGTAAAATTAGCCCAATAAAATAATGACTTCAATGCACTTGCTGAATGTAAATGTCAAGGATTCCTGATATATGCCAGGTTCTTGAGCACACTATTGATACCTTACACACTTCAGTCAAGGAGAGTCCCATAAAACATTTTTTTGGCTGTGTTAATTTATCTAACTCTACCTTACAAATTTTACATGCCGATTTGTTGTTTGGGTATATTAATTTTATATAGTCGTCCCTTATTTAAAAAAGAAACTAATCAGAACGATTAATTTGTAATCAATCAAAAGCTACAGCTTTACTCATATGGAAGAGAATTACAACAAAAGAGGGATCTATCTCCATATAGGCAGCTTCCTGTTGTGTAGATTAATCCGTCTTGCAGACAAGACCGATCTCTCTAGTACTAAAAGTAACTAGCAACAAACATCCAATTATACTAATCTCTCTCTAAGCATATAAGATTCATAAAAATGCTATATAGGTGTAAGGCCTACCTTATGTCCAGCGCTTGCTTGATCTCGTTGAAGTCCTTCCTGTTCACTTGAAAGAACGTTTCTCGTGAATTTGCAGTCACAAACAAGCAAAAAGATTACGCAGCACCTGTATATACATTATTATAAACCATACTCATCATAATGATCAAGGAATTTATGAAATAAACCATGAATAGACATTTTAATGAGAGAAATGAGTATATTTGTATTAACTTCAAATAAAGAAAACCTTTACAACCTGTGCCTTGATGTCGTGCAGGTCCTCCTGGGGTCCGAAGCAGGAATCTCTTCTAATTTGACAAGCATTGCACTCTTTGAACCAAGACCAATAGAGGTGAGTGATTTAACCTCACAGAAAGTCTTAGTTAACTAAGTCTGAATCTCAACAGCATTTAACTTCAAATATCTTAAATCTTGAACTCCCTTTGAGGCTACCCAAGGCCTCTTTTTATAGTGGAAAAGAGGAGGTTTTCTGTTCCAAATATGAAGGGATAGAATCCTCCTTCAAAGGGATTAGCTCCTTACATCAAGGGGTTAGCTCCATCAAGTGAGGGATGCATGATCCTTCTCAAAGCGTATCCATTCCCGAAAATTCCCATCTAGAATCTTCTAGAATTCATCTGAAATCAACTTTTTATCTTTACTTTCTCGCCTTTTTGAGTTTTACAGAGGTCCGCACCTGTGACACAAAGAAAGTGCGGTATGGTTCCGCATGCGAGCTGAACTTTAGGTGCGGAACCACAGGAAATGAATAGAGAAAGTGCGATACCAATGTTTAGGGGATTTTTAGGAACTTTTCTCTGATTTTGAAAGCTTGACATGAGGAGCTGATATGTTAGACTTGAAAAAGGAGGAAGTATGAGTAATAATGAGCTCATACTCATAGCAAAATGTCAGGATGAAAGTTTTTAGTGTAACAAATTGCCCCCTAAAGTGAAAAGTCTGGAATAGATGAAGCTGTAGTCCGTCATATATGAAGAGTGTAGTACTTTATCATTTCAAAGATCATCCTGTGGACACCCCAGTCAGAACCTGTAAAAACATTCAACGCAAAATATATACATATATATGTCATCACTGAGGTATGCATTCCCATACTCAGATTAAAACTAACTAGAAACTAACTCAAATTGTTCTGATACAGGAATGATTTTAATATTACATCAATAGTGTAGACACAGCATGGGCGCAACCATCTGTAATGAATAGTCTACTGTATAATAATAAAATTCCTCGCAGCCTGGATGGTGGAAACTAGATCCAGGGTCTTGATTTCCACATCTCGAACTAGTACGATTCTATCCATGTGAATAAATGTGTTGAAGTCGAACATGGTAGAAACCACTTGATTACCAGTCAATGATGTAAACTGTTAACAAGTGTGAGAGTAACCACCAGTAATTTCAATGGTTCTCAAAGTACCCAGTACAATCCATGAAATGTGAATGAATGAGCTGAAGTCGAACATCTCATGGAATCATTCGATCGAAGGTCAATGATGCAACCTATCGTCGAAGGCGAGAAACCTGCCATTGAGGCATGCAGATTTCAAGGTACTGACAATTTCTGGATCAACTTCCTAGATAATGTGTTGATGTCGATAGAAAGTGATCTGTTGTAGGCAAGCCCATAGCATGAAATCATAGATCAAGTTTTGAAAATATATTGGCAAGGACTGACTCAGGGATGGTCAAAATGGATGACAGCTATTTTGTAAATGAATGGTTTGTTTGAACTTTTCTCTTGAACACATAACGACACTGCAAATGGCTTGGTGACAATTGACCCAAAACTAATACCCAGAAACCGGCTGAAGACTTTCAATGTGGTTTGATTAACTGTTAGGCAAAGGATTTCCCAACCCAGGTGAATGAAAGTGTCGTGTTCAAGAGTGGTTGACTGAATTTTCGAAAAATTTAAAATACAACAAACACACCCATTTTTCTCTCTTTTTCCCCCACCATTTCTGGCAAGTACCTCTTTATTTTTGACAAGCTTGAGGAGGATAACATTTGCTTGATTATAAGCTCATCCTTCGGATGAGTCCAACTTAGTTTAAAATTCGAACCCTAAGAAGGAGTGGTTCGTTCCTGTTGAAAAATTGAACAGGTCCTTTACTGTTAAATTTTAACGAGTCCAGTATAGGAGAAACTCGGTGTTTTTCAATTTTAGGGAGTCAGAAGAAAAAACTTAAGAAAACTCCATGAGTGTAATTTTTCGTAAATTTAGTCTCTCGAGCCCGAAAAAGGATAAAATAATGCGGGAGAGAACTCTATTGACCGTAATTAGTCAACGTATACCTTTTTTGTAAATAGTCCATTTCAGTCCGTAAAAGGGGTAAACTTATACTGAAGGGACGACTGTTCATTTACTTTAACGAGTTCGAATAGTCAAGTACTCGGCAATATTTTCATATTTAGAGAGTCTGAAAAGGGCTTAAAAGAGGACTCCAAGGTTTCGCTTTTTCGTAAATTTTTTGAAAGAGTCCGAAAAAGTGATAAAAGTATGCTCTTTGTTGAAAAACGATCAGTTCACCTGAAAAATCCAGTTTTTGCACAAAAACTTGAAACATTACACATACCTGTTTAAGATAAGTAAAAATGCTTTCAAAAATACCCTTTTTAAAGTGAAAAATAAATAAATTAAAAATTCATCCATTCGAAAAAACTTATAAAAAGGACTTTTTCAATTTCATTTTTACCGTTTAGTTCCAGAGTGAAAAGTAAAAAGCTTTTGGGTAAGAAAGTTCCTGTGAAGATTCTAGAAAATTCGTTCGTTGGAATCGAGAATCGTCAGTCCCAGGTAATCCAAAACCTCTCAATCTTGTTTTTCATCCGTTTCAAATTTTTTTTTAGGCTTTAGTTTGCATTTTTGGGGAAAAAAATGGTTTAAAAGTTCGCCCGCGGGGTCCGCAGGTGGGACACACGTTACCTGTGGACCCCGACTTTTTCCTATAAGGAAAAAGTCGTGGGTTCCGCACCCGGCACACATTACGCGTGTGGATCTACGCACTGTGTACAAAGCGTAGGTGCGGTACCCGCGCGATTGTTTTTAAAACATTCATTTCTCATTTGTTTGCCAAAAAATTTCAAATAAGACTATTCTAACTTGCCTTTTTATGTATTGTAGGATTGACAAGATGCTGATCTGGCGAGAACGTGAGCACGAGGAAGTGGATGAAGCCATAATACTTCATTTTCCCACACAACAGGCATTAAAAGCATGTGGCTTGTACAAATTTTGGGCCATCTCAGGCATGAGGGCACAAGTAGAACTCTTGACATGGTTGGTGAACAGATGGAATGTGCAAGACCAGTGCTTCTTCATTGGTGGCCACCGGCTCGAAATTGAGCTGGAGGATATATATTTCTTGACTGGTTTGTCCAAGAGGGGCGAACAAGTTTCTTTGTTTGGGACTAGGCCAGGTGGCCAATCTATCGCTAGTCTCCAACTAGAATTCTACAATGACCAAGCAAATCCTCGGGACAAACGGATTGACATAAAACACATCATCCGTCCTGAATTGAAAGTTATTGCTTTTACTATTACCAAACTGTGTGGGAGTGCTGCGCTTCATGTAGCTACTGGTTCCCAAATGCGTATTGCCGTGGAATTTTTTCGCGGCACCATCTTTAAATGGTGTGAAGCTGTGTTGGCTAATGTAAAAGGCCAACTAACCAGAGCAAAAAATGGGAAACTGAATAACTTTGGATATGGATCCATTGTTGTTTCTTTTGCTCTAGAGAGGATCCCCATGTTAGCTCCACAGAGTATTGTTGTTGATGCCGGTCGACTTCAAGAACCGAGGATGGTTCGTTGGTCCGCATTGATGGCTCATCATGCTATCGAGGGTACTAAGATTGTCCGATTTCCTCCTTCATATTTTCGTTGGCTGGATCGCCAACTTTTTGTGATAGAGGATTTTCCATACGCTGGGATAGATTTCCGCGGAAACCGAGAGATGGTTCACCCAGTAGGGGAACAGTGGGATGATTCAGGTAAAATCATTTTTCAACGTTTCCTAAATTCTAAATTTTTTTTTAATTTTTTATCGTCTTTGAAAACTAATAACCAAAAGTTTTTGAATACAGATGTGGGTCCACAAAGACTAGCCCATCTCCAACCTTACGAGAGAAGACAACCAGTTGCGGCCGCACCAGCCCCAGCAGGCCAATCAGCGGAGATTTTGACTGATTTAGAGAATCATCTAGAGCATTTGACTCTAGATATTCCAGAGACGAGCATAGATGACATTCCTCTTAGGTTGCAGAGATATGTGATTGGAGTTCCAGGACCTTTTAGGAGGCTCTTATGCAGGGTAGCCCGAGCAGTGGTTTCTTATCGTGATCATCATCAGTGATGGGATGATCGTGTAGACTCATATTTTGATTTTTGAGTTATCATTTTTGCCGATCATAAGGTGTTTCCAACCTATGATCGAAGACGATGTATATTTTTTGAAAACACTCCTATACTATGATATATCACTATTTGCCGGCTATCTGTGTACATATATGAATGCGTTTGATTTACTGTTTTGATTATTGCAAATGTCTATTTATCATACTAGAAGCAATTGAATCTGCTAATGTATTTAAATGTCTTGGAATATGCTGATATTCAATGTAATCAAATTCACGTTCCAAGAGACGAACTCTCAAAAATAACCGTAATAACACCGGATTTCTAATGGTATAAACCCCGTTAAGCTGTAATACAACAAGTTCAGAATCCAACCTTACAATCAAACTCCGAATTCCAAATGATATGGACTCAGATAATAACTCAATCACTGCACTATACTCGGCAATGTTATTTGTTGTTCGACCAAGGCTTACCCCATGCATGGATACTAACTCGTCAGAGGGTGAATAGATAACCCAAGCTGCGGAAGAAATGTTCCGTGTACTACGACAAGCACCATCAACAAAACCAATGTAGGTTTGAAGAGACGTCGACATCTGCAATATCAAGAGTAAAACTCAGATAAGCAGGAATAGTGACAAAAACACACTTCTAAACTAGGCACACTTTTCTAATCTAACACACCAGCAGTAAAGAAATCTAAACTAAAAAATCTCCACACCTCATTTAAGCATAATATCGCTTTAGATAAAGCCCATTTCTGGGTTTATCCAAAGGGACACCGTCAAAATCTATCAACTCGTAGGCCCCTTTTGCTAACTTTCGTTTAACAATGTAAGGACCATGCCACATAGGCACGAATTTCCCAGCTCCTAGCTTGTCGTTAGCTTGATCATGAAGTAAAACTAGGTCTCCTTCTGAAAAATTTCGAGGGGTCACATTTCTATCATACTGAGCTTTTATCCTTTTAACATGAGCCTCGTTTGCTATTGCAGCATTTTGTCGATTCTCATCTAATTGGGCTAAGTACAAGAAACGTTTCTCCTCTTCAGACGTAGCTGGAAGTAATTCTATGGCTAATTTTAGTGACAGTATTTTGCATTCAATCGGCAACACAACTTCCAAACCGTAAACCAGTTGAAAAGGAGTGAAACCCGTTGATGTTTTAACTGAGGTTCGATATGCCCAAAGTGCTTAAAATAACATGGAATGCCAATTCGTCTTGTGAATACCAATGATTCGTTTGATCATGGTGACTAAAACTTTGTTAATAGCTTCAACCAGACCATTGGCTTGCGAATAATACGGAGTGGAACTATCGTGGCGCAAGCCAAGTTGGTCTGTCAGTTCAGTCATCATGACATTCCGAAAATGACTTCCATGATCCGTAATAATAGCTTGAGGAACACCGAACCTAGCAATTATGTGATTAAATACGAATGTTGCAGCAGTCTTGCCATCAGCTGAAAATGTAGGCATCGCCTCGGCCCATTTTGTAAAATAATCTACTGCTAAGATAATATAGGCATGCCCCCCGGCCGAGTGAGGGTTACATGTAATAAAATCGATACCCCATTTCGCGAAAGGACCAACAACAATTATAGGGTGAAGAGGAGCGGGTGGCGCGCGCATTTTTCGATCAAAAATTTGACAGTTGTGGCATTTCCGAACCGCATAAATACAATCTTTGAACAACGTTGGCCAGAAATAACCTGCACGCAATATCTTTTGGGTTGTGGCATACCCAGACATATGACCGCCACATGCTCCAGAATGGCAGTCATTTAACACCTTTTCAGCTTCTTCATGAGTTAGACAACGTCGAAAAAAAGAATCCGCTCCACGTCGATAAAGTGTATCACCAATGATAGTATACTGTTGGGATTGGAAGCTTATTTTCCGTCGCTGAGTTCGTGAAATGTCAGGCCAAAAAGATTGGGTTTGGAGATAAACGATAATATCTCCATACCATGGATCAAGTGTACTGATGAGAAACAAAGATTCGTCCGCAATGGACTCTTCTACCACTGTTTCAATATCAGTAGAGGGGAAATCGCACATCAGTTCCGCAAATACCAAAGATTTCTTTGCCTTGGATTTTTCAAATTCCAAGTCAAATTCCTGCAGGATAACTATCCATTTGGAATATTTGCCCCCTAGGAATTGTTTGGTCAAAATATACATCATAGGGTTACAATTAGAAATTACTGTGGTTTTACGTAACAAGATGTAATGTCTAAAACGTTGGACAGCTTGAACAGCTGCCAAGGCCAATTTCTCCACATGTGTGTATTTGATTTCAGTCGGATGCAGATTCCGACTAAGATAATAAATCACATGTTCATTGTGAGATTCATCTTCATGAACTAGTACCATCCCAATGGTGGAATGAGAAGCAGCGAGGTACAAAATGTAATCTTGGTTGTAGTTGGGAGGATGCAATAATGGTGCATGGGTCAACGCGTGTTTAAGTGCATCAAAAGATCGATCAGTGATCTCGTCCCAATAGAATGGAATGTTCTGTTTCAACAACCGGGTAAAACCCTTTGTAAGCTCGGCATAGTTAGGAATAAACCTACGTAAAAATTTTGCTTTCCCCTGCAAACTTTGGAGTTGGCGTAAAGTCGAAGGAGGAGGCAATTTAACAATACCTTCGACCTTCGATGGATCGACGCGAATGCCTGCTTTCGAAACAAAAAATCCCAGTAATCGACCTGATTCTACGCAGAAAACACATTTATGCGGATTCAACCTTATCCGATAATGCCTACATCTCATAAAAATTGTTTGTAAATGAGTGAGATGGTCGGTCCTATGTAATGAATGAGCAGGTAAATCATCGAGATATGGCTGGAAAATGTGCTTAATGTCATGAAATGCATAAGACATAGCCCTTTGAATAGTTGCTCCAGCGTTCTTTAATCCAAAAGGTAGTTTACAATAAGCAAACGTTCCCCATGGACAAATAAAAGTTTTTTTCGGTTGATCAGCAGGGAGCATGTTTATTTGATTATAGTCGGAAAAGCCATCCATGAAGGAAAACAATTCACTGCCAGCACAATCATCTATTATTTGATTGATATAGGGAGTTGGATAATTATCTTTTGGACACGCTCGATTAATATCCCTATAATCGATATATACTCTAATCGTTCCTTGTTTTTTAGTCACAGGAACAATATTCGATACCCAATCCGTTAAGGGAATTGGATAAATGAATCCTGCACGAAGTAATTTTTCAACTTCTGCTTTTATAGCAGCAACTTTTCTAGGATGAATTTGACGTAATCGTTGACGAACAGGTTTAGCATCCGGGTAAGTCTTAATTTCATGAACAACGATCGATGGATCAATTCCTGGAATTTCTTCATAAGACCAGGCAAACACGTCACAAAATTATTGAAATGGGGCTTTATAAGCTTTAATTTCATCTTCAGTACAACAAGCACCTATATGAATGTTTTCAATTATTCCTGGTTTTACTGAAATGTCAATTGGAACCGTTCGAGATATATTTTCCAAATTTAACTCAGAATAAGGATTTTGCAAAGGATTCTGCAGTTCTTGAACATATTCAACAGTAAAAATTGAAGCGAAATCATTTTCAAAATAATCTAATTCAGGTAAAAATGAAGATCGATGATGTAGATCTTCCCATGGTAAGTCATCAACAGACAAAAATTCACGAATTTGCTCATCCGTATGAACAAGTTCAGGAAATGTTGTTGTAACTGAACTAGATATAGATAGTGATTCCTCTTGGATCCCATTCATTGGATCAATTTCGGTTGAAGAGGGGTTGGAAAGTGACTGTACAGCCTGATACGCAATTTCAAATGGACTCAAGGGCATCACGCCATCAAATGAATCTATCTCGGATTCAGAAGGTACGATCCAAGGATCATCAAACATAATAGTGTCTGATGAAATCATGTGAATATTTGCAGTAGAAAGCGATATGTTAGGAGGAGGAAAGGAAAAAGCTCCTAGTAAACCAGAATCTTTAATCAAACCTACTCCAACATCCTTATAAGGGATAGCCGTTTTACCAACATGCTGGATTGTTTCTGTAGAGGCTGGGTCGGATGAAAAATAAGTTAACTGATCTATTGTCACGATCTTTCCTTGATATGGAAATTTTATGAGTCGAAAGACCGAAGAGACAACAGCAGTCATAGCATAGGACCAACTACGACCCAGTAGAAGGTTGTAATCTAGAGGGGCATCAACCACTTCCACATCTAGATTAACGATTTTACCTTCGACCCCTATGGGTAAATCCTGCAAAATACCAAAAGGTTGAAAACCTCGACCATCGAAAGCCTTTAGAATTGTCGGAGATTGATTAAGTGTAGGAGAACCAAGTGATTTCCAACACTGAATTGACATAATACACATTGAAGCTCCCTCATCAATCACAGTCCGAAAAATAGGTATTTTTTTTACTAACACTGGAATCTGGAAAGCCATTTGGTGAGGAAGACGTGGTGTACTATTTTCTAAATCGAAGATTATAAGGTTAGGATCCTGAACATCGACAGCTCCTATAGTAGACAATAATAATTTACGCTGTGCTGGACACGATTGCAGCACTTCCAAAGCCGACATTGCTGAAGGAGAAACAGCTAAGTCTTCAACAATGTTGTAATTCTGAGCAGCTCTCGCATGTGGATTGAAAGCTGATTTACGAAGAACACCTTTAGCAGGAGGTTTTATTATTAAGTCTAGATTTTGTTTCTCAATCTGCAGCGGACCAGAAACAGGAGGAGGTGTAGTTGATGTGTTTGCATTAGAAGATTCTGCTTATTTACCATCAACAGGATTCTTAGAACCGTAATCTTGCGATCGCGTCGCAACCCTTACATGAGACATCATCATAATAGGCTCTTCTAAAGTAGTCGAGGAAGAACCAATCATCTTACTATCTTGAATTGGAAAAGGATCCTTCAAGACAGCAGGTTGTTGCGATCCTTTAATGAATTTCGTAACTTCAGCTCGATATGGACATTCTTTCGTGAAATGATCTTGTTCACAAATGAAACAAGGATAGCGAGGTTTACGTTTTTCGTCATTGGATTCATCTTTATCAGTTTTCTCTTTTGAATTCTTTTTGTTTTTATTCTTCCCTTTCTTTTTACCACCGGATTTCGATTTTGTCGTAGATGTTTCAACGACATGAATGTCGGCAGAAACTTCGGGAGAAGATTCTCCTTTCGGGGAATCAGGTAAAGTTATAATTGGAGAAGAATTCTTTGAAGATTTCTTCTTGCTTTTAGAATTAACTGTACCAATCATACCGTCAGCGGCATGAGACCCTGAAGGAGCTACAACTATTTGACCTTGCTTTAGAAGATCGGGAATTTTCTCATGTAAAGTACTTGACTGTGTATATACGAGGTCAAGGTACTGAGCTTGGGAAATTACTTGCTCTTCAGTAACAACACCTGCCTTGGCTACATCTTCATTGATCTTGGGTAGCAATGATTTAACAAACCATTCTGCAAAAAATTGATCCGGAATATAAACTTTCACCAAACGCCTCCTACGTCACCATTCATGAATATGATCAGAAATATAAGTGGACGTAGATTGTTTTAGCGACGTTAATAATTCCGTGCCATTGTTGTATTTGACAGGCAACTGAAAATGAGTCAAGAAAGCGGTTGCTAACTGACTGAAATTATGAAACGAGCCTCGTGGCAACTCAATGTACCATTTGGCTGCAAGACCTATGAGAGTTCTTTGGAAAAGACGTAAACGAATCGAATCATCAATAATTGAATTAGATGCACACCAAAGGTGATAAGTCATAACATGATTCGATGGATCCTCTCCTGACTTACCTTCGAATTTTGGTATATCACTAGGCAACTTATGAGGCATTGGCGGCCAGTTTTGATAATAAAAAATGGGATCATTTGTAAGGCGCGTCAAATCAGGTAAGTCCAAAGTTGCGATAAACGGTAATTGACGGTTAGGGTCACAGAAACCTTGAGAAGCCAAAGCAGATCCAGGAGGTGGATACCCAGGATAACTAGGAATCGGATTTGCATTAGGTATTGTGTAACCTCCCGGAAAACCAGGAGGAACCGGACCATACTGAGGTTGTTGATAAGTATAACCAGGGTACGGTTGATACTAATAGTTCAGATTCTGTACATAGGGACCGAATTGCAGCTGTCCCTGGTACGGTTGATACGTAAATTGAGGTTGACTTGTAACAACTGTACTTGTACTAGCTTGTCCTGTAGGCATCTGAACTGTAGTCTGAATGGAAGGTCCTGACTGAGGTACAGAGACTTGAGGGATTTGCACAGATACAGGGATAGAAGAAGTCGGTGCTACAGATACTCCAGAAACAGGTGTGACAGGTTGAACAGACATTACAGCAGTTCCAGCAGTTTGAGGCGGAGTCTAGGGTGCACTAGGCCCAGACTGCTGAACTGAACTAGGTGCAAGAGTTTGAATAGTTGGCTGAACAGGTTGCTGGGTTGGATCGGAAACCAAAGGTTGTCTAGGTTGATAAGGCAACTGCACATTATGTTGCAAAGGCTGTTGATATTGGGACGGATCCCATACCATAGTTCCGGGGTATTGTCCCATATAAGGTTGAACGTAAGGACCAAAACCTGGTTGAACGTAGGGTTGATTAGTAAGTGGTAAATTTCCGGCTCCTTGAATAGATGTTTGACCAGAAGGCTGTTGGAAACCTTGAATTGGGTATTGA
This sequence comes from Pinus albicaulis, assembly GCA_034641835.2. Lineage (NCBI taxonomy): Eukaryota > Viridiplantae > Streptophyta > Pinopsida > Pinales > Pinaceae > Pinus > Pinus albicaulis. The sequence goes on along the minus strand of JAXQQM020092512.1, from coordinate 118,879 downwards.
CCTTGAGGTTGATAACCCTGAGGCGCGTAGTGAGGCTGGGGTTGATAAGGACCCTGAGGAGCATATTGTGCCTGGGGTTGGCCTTGAGAAATGTACTGTCCTTGAGGTTGATAACCCTGAGGTATGTACTATCCTTGGGGTTGTCCCCCAAAATAATATGATTCCACAGTTTGTCCTGGGAAAAAGCTACCTTGAGGTTGTGCCCCGGGTGGTAACTGACTACCTTGAGGTTGCCCCCCAGGCGGTAACTGACTACCCTGAGGTTGCCCCCCAGGCGGTAACTGAGTTCCCTGAGGTTGCCCCCCAGAAGGAAACTGACTGCCTTGAGTTTGAGGATTTGGAATATTACCAGACATCATAAAAATTTGCTCTGCGTTCGACATTTCAATTTTAAGTCCATCAAGACCAGATGATAACATGTTTTCGATGGGTTGAGGAGTTGCTCCCGAGAAAGTACCAGAAAAATACTGATATCCCGAAGGAACAGAAGGACCACCATGTAAAAATGATTCCGGCGTTTGAGAAAACATGGATGACTCTCCGGCCATAAAAGATGACGGATAATAACCTCTGGGTGTAGGATGAAATGGAATTTGAGGTGGACAAAAATCAAGACCCAGATTCTCTAAAAAGTTCGTTAAAGAGAGATACCAAGGATTAGTTCGAATGGGGCTATAGAAAATAGATTCACGCTCCCTAAGATTTAACGATTGAGGGGAGTCAGGAAGAGATATGTCTTTGTCTGGATTAGTAATTTCTTCAATAGAAATAAGTCCAGAGGGAAGATTGTATTTAATGATATTTCTTACCCTAGGTGAACCTGGATCGCTAGAAGTTGGTGTAATAAATCCTGAGGATGTTTCCAAAACAGAAGATTCAGTTTCAGGTTCAGAGATTTCAGGTTCGTTAGATAATTCACCAGAAGGAGAAATACTTTCAGTAACTTCAGAAACTGAAATCGGTTCTCGAATGTATTCTGTTGTAGGTATTTGATGATCAGGATGTATAACTATCTCTATTTCTCAATAAAGGATGTTCACACAATCAGGTCGGATTCAAAAAGACAAAAAGAGATCAATGTAATCTGAGATACTTCAAATTGTCAAAGCTTCGAATCTCTACAAAGACCAAGTGGAAAAACAATCAAAAATGCAAAATCTTCTAGAAAATCATCAAAACATGAAAACTGTTGGAGTTCATTCACAAAAAATTCTTGACAGAAACAATAATCAGTCTGGGCAGAAACCAAAAAGCTAAATCTAAATAAAAATAAACTAGAGAAAGAAATCTAGAGGTTTTCTAAAATTTTTACAGGGTCTGCAGGCAACCAGTATTGACAGGTGCAGTCCCGCACTGTATTCTTAACAGAAAGTGCGAACCTACCCACGCTGTCAAAATAAGCCAAAGTGCGGTCCTAGGAAAAATTATAGAAAAACTTAAAATATTTCTAAATTTTCAAAAACAGGGAAAATCTAAATTACCCAGACAGATATGTATCAATCAAAAACCAGGAAAAAATGTTTCCTCAAATCAAAAATAAAAGAGAACCAAAAACAACAAGTTCTGTCCCCAGTGGAGTCACCATTTTGTTGTGTAGATTAATCCGTCTTGCGGACAAGACCGATCTCTCTAGTACTAAAATTAACTAGCAACAAACAGCCAATTATACTAATCTCTCTCTAAGCATGTAAGATTCATAAAAATGCTATATAGGTGTAAGGCCTACCTTATGTCCAGCGCTTGCTTGATCTCATTGACGTCCTTCCCGTGCCCTTGAAAGAACGTTTCTCGTGAATCTGCAGTCACAAACAAGCAAAAATATTACGCAGCACCTGTATAGACATTATTATAAACCATACTCATCATAATGATCAAGGAATTTATGAAATAAACCATGAATAGATAGTTTAATGAGAGAAATGAGTATATTTGTATTAACTTCAAATAAAAGAAAACCTTTACAACTTGTGCCTTGATGTCGTGCAGGTCCTCCTGGGGTCCGAAGCAGGAATCTCTTCTAATTTGACAAGCATTGCACTCTTTGAACCAAGACCAATAGAGGTGAGTGATTTAACCTCACAAAAAGTCTTAGTTAACTAAGTCTGAATCTCAACAGCATTTAACTTCAAATATCTTAAGCTTGAACTCCCTTTGAGGCTACCCAAGGCCTCTTTTTATAGTGGAAAAGAGGAGGTTTTCTGTTCCAAATATGAAGGGATAGAATCCTCCTTCAAAGGGATTAGCTCCTTACATCAAGGGGTTAGCTCCATCAAGTGAGGGATGCATGATCCTTCTCAAAGCGTATCCATTCCCGAAAATTCCCATCTAGAATTTTCTAGAATTCATCTGAAATCAACTTTTTATCTTTACTTTCTCGCCTTTTTGAGTTTTACAGAGGTCCGCACCTATGACACAAAGAAAGTGCGGTATGGTTCCGCATGCGGGCTGAACTTTAGGTGCGGGACCGCAGGAAATGAATAGAGAAAGTGCGATACCAATTTTTAGGGGATTTTTAGGAACTTTTCTCTGATTTTGAAAGCTTGACATGAGGATCTGATATGTTAGACTTGCAAAAGGAGGAAGTATGAGTAATAATGAGCTCATACTCATAGCAAAATGTCAGGATGACAGTTTTTAGTGTAACACTTCCCTCCCCATAAAGATATGGGGAGAAATCAAATACAATCCTTTTACATCTCTCCCAGTTTCTGAATGTGCTTATGGATCAAGTATAATAGTAGGTATAAAGGAGGTTATAGGATATGGATCAAAAGTACATATTGGAGCCACAAGTTTACTTCATTTAGTAAATGTTGTAAATTTTACAAATTGGTTGATGGTGGGTTTCATTTTCAACTTTATGATCTACAGAGTGGTGACATAGCCATATCATATGACATGTTATATGTAGAATTGGACACAGGTTGAGGGGTGTGGGATGTGTTTGCAAATGATTCTTGTCAAATTATTTTCAATAGAGTAAAAATTGAAAATTGAAAAAATTGTATCAATTATAACTGAATTGAACAAAGGGACAACTAGACAACATGTGAAAAGTTTTGCTTGTTTAAAGGGTAGTTGCCAGATTTGAAGGAGGAAAGTCAGCATTCAAGTAAAATAGATTTAGAATTCCAAGGCAGTCAATCAAAAATCAATCAAATCTAGATCTCTAGCAGTCCAACAAGCTAGTTCCAAGCCTTGAGACATTTATTTTGACATTGACCCATCATGTGGAAAATTATGAACAAGTAGTTCCAACATTTTCAGATTTTTTCCAGTCGGTTGAGATTGTGAGATTTTTTCTTCTTACATCTTTGAGACTCTTACAACATGAAATCAACTGGACCTAGATGTATTAATCATGGGAGCTTTTGATTCTTTGATTTTAAAATTTGTATTTTCTTCTCAATCATCACTAGCCTAAATTGAAATTGATCCTCTTCATTTCTTTGTTCCTTGTTCCCCTAATATTGATTAGGATCAGAATGAGCATCCTGCTAGCAATTGTTCTTTCTTCTACTAAATATGGTTTAAAATTTATTCTCATTGGTCTTCGAAGAAAAGCTCCAAAATAATTGGTTCTAGATGAAGTGAAACTGTTACTTACACCAGTTCATGCAAAAACTACAACAAGCACATTAAGGAACGAGGAATGTAAGAATTTATTGGGATCTATTTTCATAATAAACCTATGTTAATATAGGAGAATACCAAGAACTAGATGTTGATGCAGAATTACATGAGTTTTCTTCTTTTGAGAACTTGGAAGTTGTAGAAAATGATAAGATGATGACTGAAATTCGAGATATTTCAAGATTGCACAAGATTTATTCTTCTTTGTAGAGACTCAACCTACCTATATTTAGGATTAGGAGCTTGAAAAAGTAAGGAAAATTATCTGCAATGCAGAATTGATTTATGAAGATATATCCTTACAAAGTGAGCATGAAAAACCTGATTCCCTTGTATAAAAATCATCATCTGATGGAAATTTTCCACATGTTTTAGGAATGTACAGGGATGATGGCACAAAAGGAAGCTTCTTTTTTATTGTATGAAGGAATGTGTATGTTCACAGTATAATAGTAGGTATAAAGGAGGTTATAGGATATGGATCAAAAGTACATATTGGAGCCACAAGTTTACTTCCTTTAGCAAATGTTGTATATTTTACAAATTGGTTGATGGTGGGTTTCATTTTCAACTTTATGATCTATAGAGTGGTGACATAGTCATATCATATGACATGTTATATGAAAAATTGGACACAGGTTGAGGGTGTGGGATGTGTTTGCAAATGATTCTTGATCAAAGTATTGTCAATAGAGTAAAAATTGAAAATTGAAAAAATTATATCAATTATAACTGAATTGACCAAAGGGACAACTAGACAACAGGTGAAAAGTCATGCTTGTTTAAAGGGTAGTTACCAGATTTGAAGGAGGAAAGTCAGCAGTCAAGTAAAATAGATTTAGAATTCCAAGGCAGTCAATCGTAAATCAATCAAATCTAGATCTCTAGCAGTCCAACAAGTTAGTTCCAAGCCTTGAGACATTTATTTTGACATTCACCCATCATGTGGAAAATTATGAATAAGTAGTTCCAACATTTCCAGAATTTTTCCAGTTGGTTGAGATTGTGAGATTCTTTCTTCTTACATATTTGAGACTCCTACAACATGAAATCAACTGGACCTATATGTATCAATCATGGGAGCTATTGATTCTTTGATTGTAAAAATTGTATTTTCTTCTTAATCATCACTAGCCTAAATTGAGATTGATCCTCTTCATTTCTTTGTTCCTTGTTCCCCTAAGATTGATTAGGAGTAGAATGAGCATCCTGCTAGAAATTGGCCTTGCTTCTACTAAATATGGTTTAAAATTTATTCTCATTGGTCTTCGAAGCAAAGCTCCAAAATAATTGGTTCTAGATGAAGTGAAATTGCTACTTACAACAGTTCATGGAAAAACTACAACAAGCACATTAAGGAACGAGGAATGTAAGGAGTTATTGGGATCTATTGTCATAATAAACCTATGTTAATATAGGAGAATACCAAGAACTAGATGTTGATGCAGAATTACGTGAGTTTTCTTCTTTTGAGAACTTGGAAGTTGTAGAAAATGATAAGATGATGAGTGAAATTCGAGATATTCAAGATTGCACAAGATTTATTCTTCCTTAATTGGTTTTGTAGAGACTCGGCCTACCTGTATTAAGGATTATGAGCTTGAAAAAGTAAGGAAAATTATCTGCAATGCAGAATTGATTTATGAAGATATAGCCTTGCAAAGTGAGCATGAAAAACCTGATTTCCTTGTATAAAAATCATCATATGATGGAAATTTGCCACATGTTTTAGGAATGTACATGGGTATTTATAAGAAAAAATTAAAATCCAACCAAGTGAGAAGAGGAAGCTAGAACCCTGGAATTCTCTTTTTTATAGGAGAACAACACAGTAGTATAATAGCCCCAGATGAAAGAATTAGAAAACTATGGATGGATTGTCTTAATGAGAAAAGGGAAAAAGGAAATATTGAAGGAAGTAAGAAAGAACAAACGACAATCAACACTTCGCCACAAGATAAAACTGTAATGTATGGTTTCTACACCACAACCACACACATCCCATCAGGTATCATGGTTCATTTGGCCATACATGACCTAACCTAGCATGACACTCAGGACCTTCTCTTCATCCTAACTGTTATGGCATAAATCTACCTCAGGTTGAGAAAGGCAGAATCTAGGGTAACATCAAACCACGCTTAACCTGGTAGCTAGCCCTAGCAGATCGGGAGAGGGCTCTCTCCTGGTCAATCTCAGCAAAAAATGATCAGTGAGGCTTGATATGACTTGAATAAAGGCTTATTTTAGGCTAGGTATATATGTAAAAGAGTTTGATTTGATTTTTAGGGTGTTTATTGGATCAAAGGGAAAGGCAGATTTTGGGTCTGGGGAATGAGGCCTAGTTTTTGCAGAGATCTGAAGGGGGCAAGGTAGGAAATTGTTTTGACACTTAAATTTTGAATGAAATGGATAGCTCAGACTAGTGAGGAGTTTAAGAGGGCAAGAAAATTTCAGGAATCTTCTTCAAACAGTTGAAAACATAGAAAATTAAACAAACCCTAGGTAGAGCACTAAAAATCTAATGAATTCCACCTTTATCCTTGTTTGTTTAACTTAAGAAGAAATAAGAGGGAAGATGATACATATAAAACACCAATAAACTTACATTAATAGAGAGAAACACATCATCAAAACAAAGAGCCACATGAATCCCAAGGAGTGCTGCAAACCCTGGTCTATTCCTTTGCCAAACTGCAGAGATGAATGTATAATGATGCTCAATGCAATCCCAAGTGTCCAACCATACTAATGACTGAAAAAATCACAAGATATAGATAAAAAATAACTCATCCCCAGCCTCTAGGGGTCGAGCTCACAAGTTTAGGAGTTTTTTCAACAAGATCTAAACTGAGAACTAGAAAATAGGCAGTGGAATAGCTTGCCTCTATAAGATAGGAAACAGATTTATTCAGTTGCAATTCACCTTTTGATGGATGAATCTACCTCCATGAGTAAAAATTTAACAAAATTACATCAATATCCATCAAAATACATCCAATTACATCATGAGTTTAACATTTGGAAGTAAGAAAGTCAAAATGTCAAAAACTAGGTGAAAAACAGAGTTACTGAGTCCAAAATGAGCAAAAACCCCCCAATGTGTCGTGCCTTCTTTCTCTATGCATCGCGCCAGTTTGGAGCTGATTTTGAAGGCCTTCCCGGTGTCAAAATTAACTCCAAGTGGGCTTGTTGGAAATTTTTTCCTGTCTACTTTCCAACACAAGTGGAATTTCTGAATTAGGTCTTCATTTGCCCCTCCAAAACTGATTTCTCCCAACACTGCTTCTTGTGTGTCAAAAAAGGGGCAGAAAGGTCATTTTTTGGGGTGTTTTTTACCCTTCTGGAAGCCCAAAACCTATCAAAATATCTTGGCCATAAGTAGGCATGCATAATTTTCCATGAAAAATCCAAAAATGTAAAGTTTTCCCCAAGAGGAGTCCCCCATCAAAAGCGCGCACCAAGTGGCGTGGTGCATAGAGCTGAAAAGTCTGTTTTTAGGCCCAAAATTTTCAAAAATGCAAAAAGTGTCCCAAATTTTTTGAAATTTGGGCTAAGTGTCCTCCATTATTTGCTATGTTGGGCCAAGGAAGCCTCGGCCAAAATCTGAAGTCTATCTTGCCTTTTCTGACGCTTTGAGGCCTTCTTTAACTTGACCTTCAAGATTTTGATTCGTTCCTTGAAAACATGATTTCTTGCCCAATAATGATTAGCCATGTGCCTCAACATGTTCTTTTCCTTATTGGCTTTCTCCAACTACTTTTGGTCTCCTCGGTGCATGCAATTTGGTTGTAGAGTCACTGTGTTTCCTTCATCTCGATCATAAGAGGAATTTGTCTCCATGTTTGCCAAAGTTTGTGTTTTCTTAGATGAGTATGAAGAGTTTTAGGTGTCTTCGATCTTTCGCTGTCAAGTGTATGAAAATGTGTGAGGGACTATGAAGGGAGAGGGTAAGGGGAATGTTGGGAATATTGCCAATTGGAACTTGGGGAATTGAAGGATTTTAGGGATAGTCTCTAGGCTTTTGGGAAATTATATGTGGAGAAGGGGATTAAGGGGAAAATGTATGAGGGGAGTGGAATTAAGGGGATATGGTATACAACCATTAGTGCAATGAAGAAAACTAGGGTTTTACCCTAGAAGCTAGGGTTTTAGGGTTTTAGAGATAGGGGAGTAGGATGAGTGGAAATGAGAGGGGGAATGGGAAATGAAACTAGTGAAATGTAGTGAAGGGGATGTGAAAGTGGTAGAGGGGAATAAGACAACAAAAAATGGCAATTTTGCAAACCCTAGGCAGATTTTCAATGAAACTTTGCAAGGAGCTAGGGTTTTATTTTTCACTTATTGAAACACCATAAACACTGATGGAAACTCATATATTGGTAATATGGAGATGTTAACTTAGTTTTGGAATGAATAATTTTCCATTTTGGAGCTTTTGGAGGAGTATTTGAATGGATTTCAGGCTTTTTAGACCAATGCGCCGCGCCGGTTCATTTTTTACACTGTAGAGGGCTACCCAATGCGCCGCGCCATAGACTTTTGGAGACCTTCCTAGTGTCCAAAGTGGCCACATGATAGCTTTTTGGAAAGCTTATTGAGTCTAATTTCTATTCCAACTGGAATTTTTCAATTTGGAGTTCATTTTCCCTGTCAAAAATCAAATCTCCCAAGACTGGTCAAAATGTGCAAAATGAGGCTGCCTCAAGGCAGAGTGCTGTTGCAGTCAACTTTTTAAGGTCTTACTCAACTCCAAATTGAGGTCATGATAGCTCATTGGAAAGATATTTTTTTCTAGTTATCATTTGACTCATAAAGAAAGTCATTCTACTAACCAAGCTAGGAGAAAGCTTGATTTTCCCAAGGTTACTTCAGAGGTGCATCAATTCTCTTGAGAAAACTGTATTTTTGACATTTCTATAAAACCATGACACCTGTGTAAAAAGTGAAGGAGGTTTTTCTTCCTTGGCCTATTGTGAACAAAAAAACCTCTCATTTTTTCCAAATTTATCTTTTCTTGCTCAAAAACATCATTGGAGTAAAACCTATCCTGATGTGTGGAACAAGGGATTTGTCGAAATGAAGTGAAATGAAGGGGATAAGGGGCTTCTAAATTCTTGATAAAAATTTTAGAAGTAGGGAGGGATGTTAGGAAGTAGGGGAAAGTGGAATTTCAAAGATTTAGTGAGGGGAAGGGGTCCAAAAGGGAAAAAGACAGACCTAGCCTAGAAAATTGCCAAGTTGTAGCAAGAAACTAGGGTTTGTGCGAAAATGAGGAATTTGGGGGAAAGTAATGGGAAGTGTTTAAAAAGGTACATTAAGGATAGGGGAAGGTGTATGAATATTTGGATACAAGTTTTTCTAATGATTTGACCATCCAAGAGAAATTACCTCCAAAACCCTGGGAGAGGGAAATGAACCTTACTAGGCACAACTCAAGCATGAAAAAGGTGTAAAATGACCCGGTGGAACTTGACATGATGATGAAAACCTACTGAATGATGGTACACTCGAAGAATTTGGAATGGTGACATGGACAGAGCATTTGCAGACAACTTTGAAAGGAGTAAAAGAAAACCCTAGACCTAATACCTAGTGACCAAATTTTACTTGAAGACTCACTGAAATGACAAAATTTGACCTTGACACCTTAAAATCACTTTGTAAGAGCATGTTTGATCACTGGGGGAAGGCTGAAAAGACTGACACTAACATTGGCTCCAATGGGGATGGTAGCTCCTTGGAGTTGCCAAGAACGGTAGATCTTTGGGAGAGCAGACAAGTGCCTTCATCCATTGGGCAATGGAATAAAAAACTCAAGCTGAAATGCATGACTAAAAACTGACACAAACTAACTGAATAACAAGACTGAAAACTGACTCACAAATGACTCAAATTCAAAACCAAAAATGATTGAAAGACCTAACTCAACAAACTAAACAAAACTGAAATCATCCTTCAGTTTTATAGCCTTCACCTAGGGCCCCAAACTAAAAGAATGATGACAGCACACACTTGCTCTGAAACTATGTCGAAACTAAGTAAAACAAAAATGACTCAAGACCTACTTGACTGAAATTAGTACTTACAAAGATTTTTAATGGTAGCAGTCCATCGAGATTTGAGGGCTTCAAATCATGATGACAACCAACAGCCTATTGATGAAATATGTACAATCATGTGTAGTGAGCCTTCCAATGTAACCAATCCAGCAAATGGCTACATACCGAAATTCGGCTCTCACTTTTCTCGAGCAGGTAGAACGATGTACATGTAGGCAACTCACAATAACCACTGAAACCAAGGCTTATGATAACGAACCAGGAAAAATTTATCTTTTCTAATGCTTGCAAAAGAATGCCGAAGGGGTCTAGAAAATCCTGAAGCACTAGTTTGTCTTGAGATCCAACAGAAAAAATACAAGTACTCCCTTCATTCTGATCTGAAAGAACAATTTATTGTCGAGTGATAGGAAGGCACAGAGAGGTATAAGCTTCTGCCATCTGAGTGTTAGCTGTAAATTCCTTGACCATGAGAAATTCTGGCATATTGTCTCTCTCAAGATCATATTCCTCAACTTCATGGTCTAGGTCATTCTTAAACAAAAAAAAATCTTCAATATTATCAAACATGACAGCCTTATCATCTTCATGAAAGAAAATATCCCTAGTGGAGTCAATAACTTCGACAAAACAAAACTAGACTTTTCACTCAATTTCAAGTCTGAAATCGACTGAAAGACTTGACTCAAACAAATGACACACCAAAACTAAAATCAGACCTTCCTATGTCTGATCGTTGTCCACCATAAACAATCATATCTGAACTTGATTACATTTTACTAAGGAAACCAGATGTTCAGTTCATAAACTAGACTGGAGATTGACTGAAGCAACTTCATCTACTATCGCTAATGCAAAGCAAGAGCGTTTTGAAGGCTACCTGGCTAACTTCAGGCTCCGTCTGTAGTTTATAAAATGAATAAAACTAACAAGAAAATAAATTTTTGTGTCCCCAGTATGGTCGCCACTATTTTATGGCCTAAATCTACATCAGGCTGAGAAAGGCAGAATCTAGGGTAACATCAAACCATGCTTAACCTGGTAGCTAGCCCTACCAGATCAGGAGAGGGCTCTCTCCTGGTAAATCTCAGCAAAAAATTATCAGTGAGGCTTGGGATGACTTGAATAAAGGCTGATTTTAGGCTAGGTATATATTTAAAAGAGTTTGATTTGATTTTGAGGGTGTTTATTGGATCAAAGGGAAAGGCAGATTTTGGGTTTGGGGAATGAGGCCTAGTTTTTGCAGAGATTTGAATGGGGCAAGGTAGGCAATTGTTTTGACACTTCAATTTTGAATGAAATGGATAGCTCAGACTAGTGAGGAGTTGAAGAGGGCAATAAAATTTCAGGAATCCTCTTCAAACAGTTGAAAACATAGAAAATTAAACAAACCCTAGGTAGAGCACTACAAATCTAATGAATTCCACCTTTATCCTTGTTTGTTTAACTTAAGAAGAAATAAGAGAGAAGATGATAAATATAAAACACCAATAAACTTAAATTAATAGAGAGAAACACATCATAAAAACAAAGAGCCACATGAATCCCAAGGAGTGTTGCAAACCCTGGTCTATTCATTTGCCAAACTGCAGAGATGAATGTACAATGATGCTCAAAGCAATCCCAAGTGTCCAACCATACTAATGACTGAAAAAACCACAAGATATAGAAAAAAAATAACTCATCCCCAGCCTTTATGGGTCAAGCTGAGAATTTTAGGAGCTGTTTCAACAAGATTTAAACTAAGAACTAGAAAATAGGCAGTGGAACAACTTGCCTCTATAAGATAGGAAGCTGATTCATTCAGTTGCAATTCACCTTTTGATGGATGAATCTACCTCCATGAGTAAAAATTTAACAAAATTACATCAATATCCATCAAAATACATCCAATTACATCATGATTTTAACGTTTGGAAGTAAGAAAGTCAAAATGTCAAAAACTAGGTGAAAAACAGAGTTACTGAGTCCAAAATGAGCAAAAATCCCCAACGCGTCGCGCCTGATTTCTCTATGCATTGCGCCAGTTTGGAGCTGATTTTGAATGCCTTCTCGGTGTCAAAATTAGCTCCAAGTGGGCTTGTTGGAAATTTCTGCCCGTCTAATTTCCAACACAAGTGGAATTTCTGAATTTGATCTTCATTTTCCCCTCCAAAACTGATTTCTCCCAACACTGCTTCCTATGTTTCAAAAAAGGGGCAGAAAGGTCATTTTTGGGGTGTTTTTGACCCTTCTGGAAGCCCAAAACCTGTCAAAATCTCTTGGCCATAAGTAGGCATGCATAATTTTCCATGAAAATTCTAAAAAAGTAAATTTTCCCCAAGAGGAGTCCCCCCATCAAAAGTGCGCGCCAAGTGGCACGATGCATAGAGCTGAAAAATCTGTTTTTAGGCCCAAAATTTTCAAAAATGCAAAAAATGTCCCAAGTTTTCTGAAATTTGGGCTGAGTGTCCTCCATTATGTGCTATGCTGGGCCAAGGAAGCCTCAGCAAAAATACGAAGTCTATCTTGCCTTTTCCGACGCTTTGAGGCCTTCTTTAACTTGACCTTCAAGATTTTGATTCGTGCCTTGCAAACATGATTTCTTGCCCAATAATGATTAGCCATGTGCCTCAACATGTTCTTTTCCTTGTTGGCTTTCTCCAACAGCTTTTGGTTTCCTCAGTGCATCCAATTTGGTTGTAGAGTCACTGTGTTTCCTTAATCTTGGTCATAAGAGGAATTTGTCTCCATGTTTGCCAAAGTTTGTGTTGTCTTAGATGAGTATGAAGAGTTTTAGGTGTCTTCGATCTTTCACTATCAAGTGTATGAAAAGGTGTGAGGGACTATGAAGGGAGAGGGTAAGGGGAATGTTGGGAATATTTCCAATTGGAACTTGGGGAATTGAAGGGTTTTAGGGACAGTCTCTAGGCTTTTGGGAAATCATATGTGGAGAATGGGATTAAGGGGAAAATGTATGAGGGGAGTTGGATTAAGGGGATAGGGTATACAACCATTAGTGCAATGAAGAAAAATAGGGTTTCACCCTAGAAGCTAAGGTTTTAGGGTTTTAGGGATAGGGGATTAGGATGAGTGGAAATGAGAGGGGGAATGGGAAATGAAACTAGTGAAATTTAGTGAAGGGGATGCGAAAGTGGTAGAGAGGAATAAGACAACAAAAAATGGCAATTTCGCAAACCCTAGGCAAATTTTCAATGAAACTGTGCAAGGAGCTAGGGTTTTATTTTTCACCTATTGAAACACCATAAACACTGATGGAAACTCATATATTGGCAATATGGAGATGTTAAATTAGTTGTGGAATGAATAATTTGCAATTTTGGAGCTTTTGGAAGAAGATTTGAATGGATTTCAGGCTTTTTAGCCCAATGTGCTGCGCCATCTCTATGCACCGCGCCTTTTTTCAGGAGACTTTTGGAGACCTTCCCGGTGTCAAAATTGGCCGTAGAATAGCTCGTTGGAAATCTTATTGAGTCTAATTTCCCGCCCAACTGGAATTTTTCAATTTTGAGTTCATTTTCCCTGTAAAAAATCAAATCTCCCAAGACTGGTCAAAATGTGCAAAATGAGGCAGCCTCAAGGCAGAGCGCTATTGCAGTCAATTGTTTAAGGTCTTCCTCAACTCCAAATTGAGCTCATGATAGCTCATTGGAAATATATTTGTGTCTAGTTATCATTTGACTCATCAAGAAATTCATTTGGCCAACCAAGCTAGGAGAAAGCTTGATTTTCCCAAGGTTACTTCAGAGGTGCATCAATTCTCCTGAGGCAACTGTATTTTTGACATTTCTCTAAAACCATGACACCTATGTAAAAAGTGAAGGATTCTTTTCTTCCTTGTCCTATTTTGAACAAAAACCTCTCTCATTTTTTCCAAATTCATCTTTTCTTGCTCAGAAACATCATTGGAGTAAAACCTATCCCTATGTGTGGAACAAGGGATTTTTCGAAATGAAGTGAAATGAAGGGGATAAGGGGCTTCTAAATTCTTGAGAAAATTTTTGGAAGTAGGGAGGGATGTTAGGAAGTAGGGGAAAGTGTAATTTCAAAGAATTAGTGAGGGGAAGGGGTCCAAAAGGGCAAAACACAGGCCTAGCCTAGAAAATTGCCAAGTTGTAGCAAGAAACTAGGGTTTGTGCGAAAATGAGGAATTTGGGGGATCTCAGTGATGGGAAGTGTTTAATAAGGTAAATTAAGGATAGGGGAAGGTGTATGAATATCAGGATGCAATTTTTTCTGATGATTTGACCATCCAAGAGAAATTACCTTGAAAACCCTAGGAGAGGGAAATGAACCTTACCTAGGCACAAATGAAGCATGAACAAGGTGTAAAATGACCCAGTAGAACTTGACATGATGATGAAAACCCTCTGAATGATGGTACACTCAGTTGAATGGTGACATGGACTGACATTTGGACAACTTTGAAAGGAGTAAAAGCAAACCCTAGACCTAATACCTAGTGACCAAATTTTACTTGAAGACTCGCTGAAATGACAAAATTTGACCTTGACACCTTAAAATCACTTTGTAAGAGCATGTTTGATCACTGGGGGAAGGCTGCAAAGACTGACACTGACACTAACGATGGCTCATAGTGTACTGAGGTACCCCATTTTGAATCCCTTGTTATGGACTAGATGTGCAATTGTGGTTTTCCATTTGATGTCTACCTTATATTACTTGTCCATAATAAGGTCCATTTGATGTCTACCATTATATTACTTTGCTAGGTTCCCTATTATATTACAACACTGTCATCTAAGTTACTATTATAGGGGTATGAGCCAGAGTGTCACTGACATATAAATCACTGCCATATGCATCAGACTCTGTTATACAAGATTGCTGCTAGTTCACAGGTCACTGTCATTATCATCCATAGAGGACTCTACCATATATATGTACTTCCATATCAATGTCATCAGCATATACAGGTTAAGGTTATATGAACACAATCATTCCTTACAGATATATAGGTCATAGTCATGCAAGCTCACTATCATAAGGATTATGACTGCCCAAACTTCATTGTTAAATATCATAGTCAACAATTATCACTGCCACTTCCATTGTAAATTGAAAATTATAACTAGTAAGGTCACTATTCAAATGCATCATATATATGTCATATATCAAGGTTTCAATGAGATAACTTCAAGCCTACAATCCACTGCAATTTATAGCAACTTTATGTGCAATTATGGCAAATAATTGACCAAGTAACGCCAAAGATGAAAAGTCTTGGTTAAATTTATAAATGTAGAATATCCTTACCAAGCCATGGGGTCTAGGAATCACTATAAACAACCAAGCAGAATCATGCACGCTTTTGCGAGGTGTCATTTTTTCTATGAAAAGAAACATTCAAGATCACATTATCAATGGTGACCCTGCCATTCTTTTGCGCCACCTCATCAATGGCTCTCCTTTGTCTGACATCAAACTCCAAGCTATTGTAAAAAGGATCTATCATATGCTCGGAAGCCTTCACTCCAAATTATTTCCTATCCACGGGAACAAGAACAAGAAGGTGAACCACCTTGCGAATGAGGGGTCCATCTAGCAAAAGGAAACCTTAAAGTGGATGGGGTTCTAAGCTTATCATATATCATCATGAGTGCCAAGAAAGACTATTGTTTATATTTTCTTGTCCAAAAGTTGTATCCATCACATGCCATATTTTTTTTCTTAATATTTGACTTGTTCTTAATATTTTTTTTAGAGGCTTCCAGAGATAGGGAGGGAAAATCAGGAGACATGAACAAAAAAAGTCTGTTGTCATTGTTCTATGAAAGCAATAAATATTATTCAATTGATACCCTGTCTACTATGTTGTGCTAACACCGACTTCCATGAAACAGGTGGAATGCAAAGAGTTGACTGCAAAAGTTGAGGCACTGGCTTCTAAGAACATGACACTTAGAAATGAAATAAATATTATAGCAGGGGAATCTGAAAATCTTGCTTCCGAGAATGAATCACTATAGGTAACATTTCTTTCATGGTAGCACAGACAAATCAATGTGGTTTATTGGCCTTAGGATTTGAAACTTTTTTTACATTGTTGGATTATGTGAAACAGGTAATGTTGAGGAATTTTCAAGGAGAGGATAGGGTAGGAGATTCAGAAATATATGGTCCTAGAGAGACACAGTCACAATTTATACATCAAGGAGGCAATGGCTATCCTCAAGTTCTATCTAAAATAAGCAATTCAAGTTCTAGCCAAAGAGATGAGCAAAGGGAGAGTGAGATGAGTGATTCAACTGGTAAATGTCATGTAGTATTGGAAGAAAATGTTCGATCTGATAGAGTGGCTGCAGGTTAAAGAGAGATCCTAATTTGTAGGTTAAGTTGGATGATTGTTTGTGTATACCAAACTGTTTTTTTAGTTTTGAGCTATCCCCATCTCTCTGTAATTGCTTCACATGAACTTTCTTCTAGAGTAGGAACTAATAACCAGGAAAAAGATAATAATGAATGGCTGTATAGAAAGTACTTCATCCAGATATACAATGATGAGCATTCTTCTGGTAAAGAAATTGGCCCATCTTGGATTTGAATTGGGTCCAGGCATGGGAATCATCAGATTAATTGTAACTTGCTTTAAATTTAACTTTAGGGTCATATAATTTATGCATTGCCCCCCAAACTTGTTGTAAAACATAATTGGGTTTGAAGTATTCATGTACCTAAAAAAGCTCCTCTTAAATAGTAGCATGTTCCATATTTATTTTATATTCAATGAGTAGTCTTTTACATGATGCTTCTGTTATGAGTTGATAAATTTTCATTGCCTAGTATTTTTAAATTTTGTGTTGCAAGAAGATTTTTTGTACCCAGTTATTTTACTAATATTAGTTGTGCATAGATTAAGTTGTTGGAATAACGAGGGCACTCGGTACTGAATGTGATTATGTTTTGAATCAATGGTTTTCTCAAATATCATATTTAACATCATGTTTCATGCATTATTTGTTTAAAGCACGCAGATGCAAATGTTTGGGATCATGTATCACCAAATATCACCAAGAATATGCTTAACTGACATGTCTAGTGATTTTTAATCCTAGTTTGTTACGAGGCAAACCCAAAATGCACTATTATAATTGAAGGAAACTCAGAATAACAATCCCAATATCTGGAGAGATCTAAAATTTGAAACTAGGGTAGAGTACTGAACAATTAACCACAACATTAAATCAAAATTAACAAAAGCAAATTTATCAATCTGAAACTAGTAGGGTAGAGTACTGAACAATTAGCCATAGCATTAAATCAACATTAACAAAATAAAATTCATTATTCTGAATGTGCATCAATGCATAAACTAGAAAAATAAACACATCCCACACTCTCACATGCAGCAAGCATTGATATCTGTGTGATACCCCTTCCCTGCTTTAATAAATCCAAAGCGTCATGACTGGAAGTGGAATATAAATGTATAAAAGTGTAAAACCAAGTGGAATCTAAACGTATACAAGTGTAATAAATCTGTAAAAGAGGCGCAGATCATGAAATGTAAGGCTAGTGACTATTATTACTCTTTACCATGGGATAAACCAATTGCAGGGTATGTTCGTGGATGTACCTCTTTGGTTTTCTGCATTCTTCAGCGGAATTAGCGTAACTATTATTATCCTCAGCTTACTATCCCTCAGCCGGTAGTGGCTATGAAGAGATATCAATTCATAAATCTTCCTCCAGCCAAAAACTAGATTTAGTGTGCGAGGCATCACAGTACCCGAACTTCTACAAGTCATCTCTACATAGCAATGCCAATATTAGTGAGAAGGCAGAACCAGTGGATATCATTGTTGCGGCCATAGTTGTGTCAACGCAAGTAACTGCGCAAAGTTATATTACCTCAAAGCAGCTTCTCTCTAAATCGAAGGACGCGAACATCACGGTTGCAGACTGCCATACAAAAACCTCTTCAACGGAATTAGCACCAAACAAGCGGAGTGGGAAAATAAATTTGAGTAGGTTGATTCAAATTTTAGAGTAGCTGCCAAATAAATTTTCCATGTGTTTACCCTTAACGTCGTAAGATCGATGTTTTGGCTCCTAAAAGTCGCAAGACTGACACTTGGCCCAAATGATGCAAGACCAACGATATCCCTAAACGTCGCGAGACCGACGTATGTATCCTAAACGTCGGTATTCCGATGTTTTAGCCCTTAACATTGCAAGACCGAGGGTATCCCTAAACGTCGCAACACCGACAGATGTCTCCTATACGTCGCAAGACCGACATATGTCTCCTAAACATTGGTATTCCAATGTCTTGTCTTGAAACGTCGGTATTCTGACGATTGTCCTAAATGTCATTGTTATGACGATACTCCAAAAACATCGCTAGAGTGACACTTGTTGGCAGGATTGAAAAAAATGAGAAAAATTGGGGAAATTTCTGACAATACGTCAAAAGTGTCAGAATTTAAGTGTCGGAAATTTTACCATATGTACTAGTGACTGTACAATCAACATTGTCTTAACTATCATTGACACTTCACTATCACTGTATGTCACTGTGTTGAATCTAATACATCATCCAATCATAGATTATAGACAGATAGAGGTAATTACAATCACCTTCCTGATTCATTGTCTTGCCAATGTTTTTCTGCTACTGTCAACCAATTGTCAATTTCAAGGAGTCATTGCACCAACTTGCAATATATATACAAGGTCAGCTAATTAAACGTTTTCCCATATTCAATGGTGACAAAATTTTTTCACATATTCAAAACATATTCAAATACTAAATGTTATTATTCTTCAAATCCTGGACTTTGGATTAGGTCTGAAACTCTTTAAGGTATCTCAAAATTTCTTCTCCAAAGTGTGTCATAACAAAAACACTATCAGATCATTGTCTTATATAAGACTACTTTTATTGCTATGTCACATAACTTCTCAAGCCTACAAGGTATCTTAGTGTGAGGGATTCTGACGTCAACATATGTAGTTGTCAAGTATAGTCTTTGTTGCTTATTAAGGTCAAGACTACCATCAATCCAAAACCTTACAAGGCCTTTTATATGCTACTTCTGTCTAATATAGATAAAATGCTTGCAGCGTGAAAACTATGAATAGTAGTCCTATGTCTATTCATAATGCTGCATACAAAGGAAGCCTTTGACAAAATTATTATATTCCCAATAATGACGCTATATTGAAGCCAAATTAAGCACAAAATTCTGCTTGAATACCTTGCATATTGCAGAGTTTTAATGTTTTAGAAACTGTAATACATATGAATAGACCTTGAAATATGTATATTCAAACTCCAGAATTCTGAATCAATTGTTTAAATTATTCATCTTTATAATGGTGTTTGGCCATAGATAACTGAATTGATGACCAACAAAGTGCAAAAGAATCACGATCTAAAAGGGGTTGCAGACATACCAGTAAAATAGTTATCCGCAAATCTAAAATAGGTAATATGCCCTTGCCCTAACCAGAGATGAGTGAAATGCTTCAAGGAGCCATAAACAATATTTTGGGGAATGTTCAAATAGTCCGCAAGATAAAAGGATCATTGGTGTAAGTTTTAAATACAAGCCAATCTAAAAGGAAATTCAAGACTTTCACGTCTTGACAACTCATCCTTGTTGATTGATTTGTAGCCCCAAGTGGATTGAAATATCTCCTCACTTCATAAGATAGAAAATATGCCAAAATTCAAGGATTAGAGTGATATTCCACAAAGATGAGCGCTTATGATAAAATTCTAGAAACGTCATCAACTGTTCATGCAATTTCTTTTAGAGCCAAACTGTCAGTGAAATGTGATACCACCAAACCTTTCATGCTTAGTAATAAAGTCCTAATGAGGGATGAAATTATATAAAGAAAAAGTTTTCAAACAAGCCTGAATGGATCATTAATAACCCTTACTATTCATCGATTTATATTAATCACAGAGACAAGGGTGTTTCTTAGAAATTATGCTGCAGGGAGTTATTTGAATTTTCATGGATGAGCCTTTTATATCACTCTTGCTAGTTTCTATAGCCCTAGTTCTTACGCACTATTCAGCAATGAACATATTGGTCGTAGAGGAAATCCTTGTATGAAAGACAATACCCTTAAGGGGACGAAAGTATACTCCTCGGAATTATGAAACCAAACCAGATACTAAGAAATACACAAGAAATGGACGCAGAGATAAATAATTTGCTTCAAAAATATTAAATAAGTTTTTAATGCTCAAAACTTACACAGATCAAGACCCTTTCTGCCGTAGATGGAAGAAGAAATTACTACACGTGCAGAGAGAGGCGAAATTGTTTCCATGTTGTTAACTGATAGCTTTCCCTCGGGCCTGATATATTTCTCTCTAATTTGGGCTTGCCCTCACTTGTGCTTTGATACCATGTTAATTTTAACATGTTCTTTGCATAGTACAGTTACATCCATATGAGCCCAATTATCTATCCATAATTGAACCAAGAAATTGAAGTCAACTAGGCTTATCGAATGAACCAGGAAGATGTCCATGCCAATGCAGACTAACTCATAATTCTTCGTACGAAGAAGGGGCAAGAAAGGGTAAGTCGAATTCTGAATTTCGAGAAAGGCCCCAACTCCTGCAAGTGATGAGGAACCCCAGTCAAATTTGTTGATGTTCTGCCCTAGTATCACTTCGATGCTCTAATTTTGTTACGAACCCATGTTTTCATTGTTGTTTGAAAGATCTTATGATGTTTACATCATTGCAGTTTATCCATTTTCGCTTCCACTCGTTGGCAACCCAAAAGGGATTGATTTTCAGTAAATGAAACCAACCACTACAATTATGATTTCCCTCTTAATGGTGTTGGTGACCGAAAGTGTTTAATTCGTAAGAAATAAAACCAAATACTAGCATTACGGTTTAACTTGCAGCGGTGTCGATGACCGGATATGTCTTTACTGTGGAAAATGGAACCAGCCACTATAATGGACAAAGATAAAGTTAAACACTGAAAAGGGAAGGTTGGCTTGGACAAAGATGAAGTTGAACACTTAATAAAGAAGGTTGGCTTGGAAAAAGATGAAGTTGAACAATGAAAATAGAAGGTTAGCTTGGGAGATTATACCTATTGCTTACAAATTTTATATAATCACGGTCTATCAATTTAAATTTCCCTCACAACAGTGCTCGTGACCCTAGAATTGAACTCAATACCAACAACATGGTGGATATAGGTTTTAAACAAGAATGCAAGACCAGGGCATTGGGAAATATTTGCATGTCATTGGTAGGAATTCAACTTATACGGAATTATAGTGAGGCACTGGCATTGCAGGATCCCACTTAAAACCAGGTAAAGGTGGGAAATGAAACAAACCACTAAAATTGGTGAAAACTAATTGTAACTTTGACAAAAGAAAATGGTGAGCATATCCTTAATCCTACATTGCATTTTGAAAGAAAGCTAAATTCCTTGATAACTAATTAGAGGTAGTCTGTCAATGGTTACAGTGATGGATAATAAATCAAGTATCCAACTTGTAGTGCGAAAGTATTAACAAGTGAAGGTTAATAAATTACATGTTTTCAAAAGAAGGCCATATTTCAGACATTAATTGTTGGGGAATGTAAGGAAGCTGGTAGTCCTCTATAATTAAAGTCGATGCTTCCAGTGGGGCTTTGCCCAAGTGCTTCTCATCTCCTCTGCCATCCCACTGCTTGCCATACTTGGCCAAAAACTCCTTCAAAACTTCATCCACAACGTTTTCTATGTCAAGCAGTGTGCCGACGATAAATTCGGGGGTCAAAGTGTTAAAAAAAGAAAAAAACAATGTACTAAATATTTAGTATAAACAAAAATCTATAGTAACTTTACATAATCAAATATAAATCGACTTCTACCCTAAGTTCCTGTCAAAATAGATTCACAGAGCTGTGACTTCTTGCAAGAACGAAATTCAGCTCTTCAAAACATTACACACACTATATTCTTGAATTTTCAATGATCAAGAAATAAAGCCTATGAATTCCTCAATTTTGATAGTGAAATTTCACCAAAATTTACACAAATTTCAATGATCAAGAAGTAAATCCTAAGAATTTTTCAATTTTGACAGTGGAATTGCACCAAAACTTACACAAATTCCTTTGAATTTGACGGTGAAATTTGTGGCAAATACTCATGCGAATAGCTGTGTGCTTGTAAACTTATCTTTACTCTGTATTTCCTATTGTTCTGGCAGAGAGGAACTTAATCCTTTAGCTCCGTAGTGGTACTCACTCTGCCTTACGCTCAGTGCTTTGTACTCTTTATCTTTTCATTCTTCAACTATGGTGTAGTTTCCTTTGGAGAAGTTCGCAAGGAAGCAATCTTTCATGGAGTTGCTAATGGAGAAATTCTTAAGGAATAACATTTGTCTTTTCACGAGAAATTCTCGATGGGCTGAGTGAGCACTGAGAGCGCTGTGAGGTTGTGTTTGCTGCAGTGAGGTAGCCCGATCAAGCTAGGGTTCACTCCCATGGAGGTGTCGGGCATGCCCCAAGCACCTCCCCCTCCCCCTCCTCCGCCATCATCTGCCGATGCCTTCAACCTATTCCTAGCTAGATTTCCGCAGAAGAAAAAGAGTGAAGCAGCCAAGTTCGTTAAGAAGCTAGAGGATATTCCTGAAATTTCCTGCCTCCAGAGACTCCGATCAAAGTAGCACTGTCCTTGGCTGAGCGTGCCCTCTTTGGCCAGTTCACCAGACTCTGGCCTTCTCCAAAATCCATTGAGAACTAGGTTAACAAGAACTGGGTGCCCTTGATTAAGAATAGTGTCACATCTTATTTTTTGGGACGAGGTTTCTTCCTCTTTGAATTCTCCTCAAGAGACGATAAGGATCTAATTTTCCAGAATGGCCCCTACTTCATGGGCCCCCAAGGTCTTTATCTTAACAAATGGATGTCGGATTTTGACCCTACAATCGATGTGCCCATGGTGGTCCCGGTGTGGGTCAGGCTTCCAAACCTTCCAGTTCACTGTTGGAACTGGGACTCTTTGAATCACATCGGCAATGCCCTTGGGAAATTCATAGACTGGGCAAACAATAAAGATCAAATGGACGTCGAATTTCGACCATGCAGTCGATGTGCCCACGACGGTCCCGGTGTGGGTCAAGCTTCCAAACCTTTCAGTTCATTGTTGGAACTGGGACTCTCTGAATCACATCGGCAATGCCCTTGGGAAATTCATAGACTGGGAAAAGAATAAAGATCAATATGACTATGCCAGAATCTGCGTAGAAGTAGATCTAGAGGTGGGTCTCCTAGAAGCCATCAAAATCAATGTCGATAGCTAGACTCATGTGTAGAAACTAGATTATGAGCAGCTGCCCTTCAAATTCCAGAAATGCCACGTCTATGGCCACTTCGCTAGAGGATGTCCGTCCAATGTTGAGTCAGAAAAAGGTAAGGAGGAGGGCTGGAATCAGGTTAAGATTTCCAAGACTTATCACAAATCTCGCAAGCAAGGGGGTCCAAATGGTAAAGGCCCCCAACAGGCCCCTGCTCAGCATCCCCCTCCCAAAATGGAGCAAGAAAATAAATTCACTCTGCTAAGCTCGCAAATAGAGGAGACTCAGGAAGTCGAGATTCAAAAAATAGTCTCCCCTGTAAAATACACCCCCTCTTCTTCTCCCAAGGGGAAAATTATTGCAGAGAGCTCCAAAGGAAACACCGTAGAATTTGAGGATGAAGAGCAAGAATTGGAAGGATCAGAGGAAAAAGGGGAAATAGGAGGATCCTAAGCCTTGGTAAGGAGATCCACAAGAGGCCGCAAGACACATCGGGAAAAAAGAGAGCAGAAAACATACAAAGATAAGCTTCAGGGCAGCGAGCCAACCATTGAGAAGTTGTTAGCAACAAAACCAAAGATGGTGACAAACCAGCCCCAAGGCTCCAAGGGAGCCCACCAGAAACATAAATGATGAAGGTCGTCTCCTGGAACTGCAGAGGTATGGGGAGCAGAATCAAAGAAGAAGCTATCAGAAGTTTAATAAGGATAGAAGCTCCTGACATACTCCTCATTTAGGAGACCAAAATGGAGGATAGTGTCTTCCTTCATGCAAGTAAGAAACTCTAGAACAAATGTGAAGCGAAATCAATCTCAGCCCGAGGGGCTTCCGGTGGGCTGGGCACTCTCTGGAATGCTAGTAAGTTCTCAATTATTTCTGAGACCCCCAACTATTATTGGTTGTTATTAAAAATGTAGCATTTAGTCACAAAAGAGATATTTTGTCTCTTCAATGTGTATGTCCTAGTTAATGCTGGGGAAAAAAAAGGCCTGCTGGGACTCCATAAGAAACCAAGCAGACCTTGTGAATCTGGAATACCATCATTGCCAGCGACCTCAACCTCACTCTTCTTCCGGAAGATAAGAGAGGAGGCAGCATTGTTCGAGATCCGACAAGGGAATGGGTGGAGGACCTAATGTAGGACTGGGATTTGCTGGACATCAAGCCAATCTCCAGTAAATACACTTGGACTAATAAAAGAGTAGGTCCTGGTCATATCGTTGCTAGACTTGACATATTCTTCATCCAAAGTTTTTTCCTTTTGCTTGTATTAAAGGCTAGAGTTCATATTCGCCCCTGTAGCACCTCTAATCACAAACCCATCAAGCTTGAGCTCTTGGCTCAGCTTGATCTTGGGCCTATTCCCTTCAGATTTAGCCCTCTCTGGGCCAAGGAGCTTGAATTTATGCAAATAGTCAAGGAAATTTGGATACAGCCTATCAAAGGCTCCCCCTTTTTTTATGGGAGGAGAAACTCAGAAGAGTGAAAGTGGCTCTGAAAATTTGGGCCAAATCTCTACCCAATCCTGCCATTGAAAGGAAAAAAAACAAAAGCATTCTGGATAACCATCATCTCCAAGCTGAGGAAGTTGATATTACAAAAGAGATTCTAGACAAAGAGGCCCATCTCCAGCAAAATTTCCATAAGGCCTACCTAGATGAAGAATAATACTAGTGACTTAAGTCTCGTAGATTGGCTTAAAGCAGGGCATAGGAATTCCTCTTTTTACACAAGCAAGCTCAAGCAAGGAAATGCACCAACTCCGTTACTGAAATCAAGGAAGGTCCTATTATTCACAAGGACTTTGTAAACATCAAAAGAGCAGCCTTCCTTCACTTCAAAAGCTTGTATAGCGAGGATATGGATCTGGATTAGAACTTTAACAAGCTGGACGTGGTTCACCCCTCGATTTTAGCCAAGATGAATCACCTTCTAGAAGCTAAAGTCACTAAGAATGAAATCAAATATGCCCTCTTTGCTATGGACCCCGACAAAACCCCTGGGCCGGACAGACTCTCAGCCAGGTTTCTCTGAATCTGCTAGCTGATTGTGGAAAAAGACCTCTTCAAAATGGTCCTAATGTCCCAAGCATGCCAGAAAATCGGAGGTAGCACTAACTCTGCTTTCCTTGCCCTCATCCCCAAGGAGAAAGGAGCCAACTCCTTCAATAGGTTTCGCCCCATCTCGCTCTGCAACATTGGGTAAAAACTGATTTCCAAAGTAATCGCTAACAGATTGAAGCTTATCCTCCCCAAAATCATTCCAGAAAATCAAGGAGGCTTCATTCATGGAAGGCAGATTGTGGACAATTTCATATTAGTCCAAGAGGAAATCCACTCAAGTCTGCATCGCAAAAAAAAAGGTATGGTTGTCAAACATGATTTAGAAAATGCATTTGATCGAGTAAGGCATAGTTTCCTGCTGAAAGTCTAGCATAAGCTTGGATTTGGAGTGAGCTTTATAAATTGGATCTAGGCCTGCATCTTGGAGCCTTGGATTGCCCCTTTAATGAATGGCAAAGCTACCGACATCCTCAAAGCCACAAGAGGACTCAGACAGGGGTGCCCCCTGTCACCTCTGCTCTTTGCCCTTCAAGCCTCAGTCCTTAGTTTTTATTTAGATAAGAAGTTTCTAGAACAGGAGATCACTGGGCTCTGCATAGCAAGAGGAGTTAAAAACATCAATCATTCCCTCTTCGTTGATGACACCCTGCTGCTGGGGACTGCTTCTGTGCCTATGGCTTCTAGATTTAAAGTAATTCTAGATGAGATTTGTAGGGTTTTGGGTAGCATATTAAACAATGGTAAATGCCACATCTATTGTTTGAACATTTCACACAGCCTGCTTAACTCCATTTCTAGATGCTTTGGTTTCATTGCCTCCTCTACTTGGACTTCCTTCAAGTACCTGGGACTTCCTGTTTTCCTCAAAAGAGCCTATAGCAAAGACTGGATTCCCCAATTGGATAAATTCAAGAACAAGCTGCAGGCCTGGGGATTCTCCTGGCTCAAAATTGTTGGCAAGACTGTTCTCATCAAATATATTCTCAACAGTCTCCCCTTATTCCAATTATCTGTTCTCCTTGCTCCCACTGGCATTCTCAGAAATATGGAGGAGATCATTTTCCATTTATTTTGGAAGGGTGGCAAACAGAACGAGAAAAAGATCTCGCTAGTCAATTGGGAATCCATATCTAAACCTCTGTTGGAAGGGGGTCTGAATTTCAAAAATATTTGTAACCAGAATATTGCAATGGGTGCTAAAATAATATGGAAGATCATAGCTCCCAATCCAGGCTGGGCTCAATTAGCTCTATGGCGTAAATATTTCAAAGGCAAGCGTTCTCGCTGCTTAGATCAACCTCTTCTTCAATCAAATTTCCCTTTCCTGAAACTCTGTGTCAAAGCATGCCCTCTAATCAAAACTCATGCATATTGGGTTCCCATAAATGGTAAAAGGATCAACCTGTGGACTGAAAGAATCATGAACAACGATCTATTGGAGGACTGCAGCTCTCTCTAGTCGCTGCGCAGATGGATGAACGAGGCAGTCCTGTGCTCTCTATGGGACATTTCAAATTGGCATGGCTCATGCTGGGCTGGTTGTAAACGCATCCAAATGCCCCCGAATCTCCTGCATGACCATGATCTTCTACTTTCCAAGCTTCACAGTATGGCTCCAACACTAACTCGAAAAATTGACACTAGAGGATGGGGATCGCAAATTGGAGGTTACACCGTAGCACAAGGCTATGCCAAACTGTGTGAGTGTCCTCATGTAGCTCCTAACCTTGCGCCATGGAAAGGGATATGGCACTATCCCTCTTTACCAAAAATTGACCACTTTAGTTGGTTGTTATGCCACTGCAAATATCAACTGATGAAAACTTGCAGAAGCAAGGTTTCCATGCCCCTTCAAGGTGTAGCCTGTGCATCGAAAAAGAGGAAAGAGTTACTCATCTAATACTTGAATTCAAATTCACATTGCAAATTTGGTTCGATCTGTTGGGTATTTGGAACTCCAAATTTTCTCTTCCAAGCTCCATCCCTGAACTGTTCACAAATTGGCTACATAGGTATCCTGGTCCCCCTCCAAAAAACAAGGTTATCAAAGCTGCTTGGTCCTCCCTCCCAAAAATAATTTGCTGGAAGATTTGGCTTGAAAAAAATAAAAGGATCTTCAAAAATTATGGGCAAGGTGCCAAGCTTGTGGGAGTCAAGATAAAATGCCAATTAAAAGAGTGTCTGGGAGAGAAAAAAGATGATTCAATATTAAGCCAGCAAGACATAATTTGGGGCTCTTCTCTCGACCTTCAATTTCAAAAAGCTGCAAGTATTATCTCTCTCTCCAAATTTTGGAAAATAAGGGCTACAGTAAAGGAGTTTCAGGGCTGGATTGCAAACCAATCGAGACATTCTCTATTCTTTGATGGGGCAGCAATGGGAAATCCAGGAAGGGCTAGAGCAGGAGGTGTCATAATGAAACCAGATGGCATTAGGATTCACAACTTCGCCGGGGGTTTGGGCCTCACTTCCAGCATTCAAGAAAAGGCATTGGCTCCTTTTCAAGGCCTTAAGTTTCTTAAAGGGCTGAACATCAGGGAGGCTAATGTATTTGGGGATTCTTATGTTATTATTAACACTATTGTGACAAATTCTCCATCGTTGGACTTAAGACTTGCAAGGCTGATCTCTAGAATAAAAGATCTGGGAGACTCATTTCAGAATTTGAACTTCTTCCATGTGTTGAGAGTCAAGAATAAGGACACGGATCTAGAAGCCAACAAAGCAACCCTCCTTTCTGCTGGAGTCATGCTTAGAGACGGAGAAGAAACATGGGATCCAATTCCTTAAATTAGCTAGCTGTCATGTTTTACTGTTTATTATTAAATCAGTTTGTGTGTATCCACAAGCTTGGGAAAATCACTGAAATTGATCTCATAGTTGCAACTAAAAAGAGATGTGAACTAAGCATAAGCGCCATGACCTTTCTAGATGGTGAGACACTCGGGGATTCAGCCCCACTTTTTTTAATTCGAATTTTGGCATTTAGGAAAAGTATCTAATATTATCCATTAACCGTTTCTGTAAAAAAAAAAAACATTGGTATTTTTACAGTGTGGTCAAACAATTACATATAATAGTAGATCAGCTTTTCAAATAAGCCTTTGTCTTTCAAGAAGTTCAAAGAATTGAATAAAATAGGAGACTGGCTCTTTTCATTCCTGTGTTCAAAGAATTAAATACAGCATATCAGCTTTCCAAAGAACCTTCAACTATGGTGTAGTTTCCTTTTCATTCTTTCATGGAGTTGCTTATGGAGAAATTGCCTTTTCCAGCCTGAATTGCTGGGGTTTCATCAAAGATGCATTGTAGAGTGTGTAATTTGATTGAATCTTGATGATAGCCTAAGAAAATTAGACGTGAAGGTCGATTGTTCTTATCATGAGGATGTGGAGATTGACTTGTAGACAAATGATTTTGTTCGTGATTTGGGTTACTTTTAGAGAAATGACGAAACTGACCACAGATATCTGATCTTGTTGAGCTTCAAAGCGAAACATTCCGTGTAGATCGCCAAAATTAAAATGCAAATTGCTTAACTTAATATGGTCAAAATATGGCTCAGCGCCTCCAATGTAAGGGTGGTTTGATAGAAAATTCAAATAATAAAGCAACCCAGACATGGAATGATGTAGAAAACGGAGAATCGAAGAAGAATCTGCCCCAAAGCTACATGTTATGGAAGTTTTTTTTAATATATTTCGGGAATTTCGTTCATATTCATTAAACTGCTACTAATTTTTGGACAGAACCCTATTAGTCATTTTCGCTCCATGTCTGAAGAAGTAATGCTAGAAACATTTGCACCATGCCCATGTTCAAGAATATTGTGGCTAGCGATATCTGAACTAAGTATCAAAAAATGGAAAACAATTTGAATGTAAAATTTAAATCCATTTCTTACTTGCAAGATCCTTCGACATTTCAGTGCAAAATGGAAACATTCTTCGACAGCTACTGATATTTGAGGCTTGCAATAACTTCAACTGAAAACTTGGAGAAAGTGTTTGCACATCAATGCAAACTCGTTAAAACTCCACTCCAACAATAATAAAAAAATAAGTGTCCAAAATATTGGTGTTGAAACATTTTACACGGTCCACTATTTCTATGATGAAAAGGGTACTCTCCGAACAAACCCTGCCATTCTCTCGAGCCAGAAACTCTAACATAGATCTCGTTTTTAGTTTCGCACTATTAATGGTTTCAGAATGAAAAATTTCTGAAAAAAAATTGGAAATGTCAGACGACGACCATGAAGGAGGAGTCAAGAGCAATGCCACCACGATCTCTAGATCCAAGCAGAGTGATGGTGAATCGGGCATTTCATTCTCCAGATGGGTATTCTAATCCGATAGCTTCTTTGTGATTTCTGTGAGAGAAGAAGGGCACCTATTCGTGAGGGGTTCGGTGCCATTTTGGTGGGTTCTCTTATTTCTTTGGCTGAGGGTCAGAAAATTTGTCTTTCTCTTGTATCCGCCATTGTTGAGCCTTTGCAAGATTTTTGGCAGCGGTTTTTCCCATTTCCCATAGCAGCTTGTGAGACTCGCTATGGGTAAGCCTGCTGAATTTTTCCATTGGCGGCAGAAGGCTGCGAGCGATTGAATGAACGAAGAGGGTAGTTGTGTGAAGGAGACTACAGATATTGGAGGGGTGGAAAACTTTTGGAGGAAATTTGGTGCCAATTACAATTCAAAAGTTCAATTCTTCTCCACCAATGTTCAAATCGTCCAGACTCCCACCAACTCCTTTTATAAACCACAATTGTGAAACCGCTCACTTCCCGCTATTTATTCAAAATGAAATTAATGTAGCCATCACAAAGTGGTGTCTCCTAATGATATGAGTTGGTTTTAAATTGCTTTTAAAGTAGCCAAACATGTCTTTATAGAGTGGAAGAAAGTCAGAAATGTTATATATTGTAAATTCTATATCAGTACACAAGCAACAAAGCATTTAATATTATATAGCCATGATATATATTATTTAATTTGAAGTTAAATAGTATATAAAATATTTAGTGTTTTCTTCCAAGGTGCATGTTGGTTTCTATCATATGGTGTGTGTTGGTTTTTTTTTTGGTTGGTAATTTTCAAATTTTTTTATTAGAAAAGCTATAAGGTATATTTTTTAAGCCAATCATTTTGTAAATATTATTAATATTTAATAATCAGTATGGGTATTATGCCACACTTTATCATGATGTAAATATTTTTTAAAATGTATGTATTGCTGAAATTGAAGGGAGAAATCTATATGAATCTCGATATCTAGGAGAGAAACTTCATTGAGGGAAAGTTTTCAGGGGAATGGGAAAAATTTCCATTTAACTAAATTAATTAATCAAGGGACAAACTTGAGGAATAAGGAAGGGGGAATAGAAGAACTTTCGGGAAAAAGTAGAGAGAAAGTGAAGATTAAAGAATAATGCAAAGGGAACAAGAGGAGAACCATGGAGAATTGTTTACCATAGAAGCATTGTAACCTATGAATTGGGTGCACAAAACATTTACACACTTGAGTGTAAGGAAGTGATGTGAAATGGAACTCAATATGAATCCTCTTGAGTTAGGGGCACTTGGTGTGGAGGTAAACACTGAAGTGAATGGGGATTGGCAATAAATGAGGGGTTTCACCAAGTTCGGGGACCTGAAATAATTCTGAAAATTTGTTTGACTAAAGAACATAAGGCATAATTGGAGAAGGGAAGAACTAAAGGTAGGGCTCCTTTTTTTGTTATGCAGGTCTTACATGGCCCTATATGTTGTGTTGCGAGACCCCGAATTAGCATTAAAGTGTAATTATTTAACCTTATCGAAGCAGAGTGGCCTTAACCATGAGTAGTGTAACAAACCCTCCTACTCCCTTGGGTTATTCTTGGGTAGTGGAAGGTGTTACTTTAAAATTAACCGAAACTCCAAGGTATATTATGAAAATGGGGTCAAAAAAATCATATTTTCCCAAACTCCTTGAAACTCAAAACCAATGCCACCATCTTGTTCGATTAAACCAAATGTGGTGTAATCATTTGTAATGGTGGTCGATTATAGGAGGAGAGGATTTTACGAGGAGGCACTAGATTTTTAATGTGATATGCAAAAAACAAGTACCGAACCTAACCATTTCACACTCACCAATGTTTTGTCTACATATTCTCATTTGGTAAATTTGGAACATGGAAAAAGAGTCTTGTTTTGTGATCACCTCCCACGAGGATTCACCAACACCTTATCCAATTACACTAGATTAAAAAGTCTCAGGCTCTCGACAGCGAAAAGGAACATAATGCATGCACCCTCAATCTCTTCTACATACTTTTAGCTCTCCTCCCAAACCAAAGCCACTAGTGTTGTGCGTTCACTTTGCCCTGAATCTTGTGCAAACATCCTAAGATAAGGAACTGTTGCACCAAGGTATGGATCCATTATGTGTCATATCCACTGAAGGAGAACATGTTCGAAACAATAGGTAAATTCTCACAACTATCCCTTTGTGGGATGTTGAGAACTCCAAAATTCCACATGCTTATTAATGAAATCTATAAATTGAGAACTTTGGTACAAGACTTGAAGTCACTTGAACCAAAAGGCTCAGGATCTGGGTAGCGCAAAGGAACATCTGCAATATGATTTGTACTATTCTCATTTAGATCATTTTGCATGGATATCTTCTAGAGTTGAAATGCATATTCCAGGTTTCATAGAAAATCTCCCATGGAAGGCCTATTGAAGCCCATCTCTTCCAAGAACTTTTCGGTAGTCTCCCTAAACATTTTCAGAGAACCAGGGTTAATGGTCCCAGCAAGGTGAGGGTCAATGATTTTTTCAAGCTTACCCTTTTTCTGCCAGTGCGTTTCCCTTGCACACAAGAACTCTAGTAACACTACTCTAAAATAATACACATCAGATTTCTCTGTCAATTGCTGCCTTTTGAAGTATTCAAGATCAAGGTACCCAAGGGCCAAAACTACCTTTGGATCTAGTCTTTGAATGTTCAAAGTCTGCCACCTTTTCCCGTGAGCCTGTTATTTAGATAACAACAGAGGATTCACGACAAGGGAATTAGATTACATTGACCATATATTGGAGCTTCATTGGTATCTTGCCATTCAAACAATTTTCCAACAAGTCGAGGGAATCTAAGTTGGTGCAGTTGAAAATGAAAGCATTAGGGGAATTTTGAGGTCTAAAATGGGCCTCCTAAGGAAAATGTACAATCAAATTCAGTTTATGAGAACCAATCACATTTTAGGGGATGACATCATCCCTAATGGTTGAGGTGGCATTGCTTGAGTTAAAGGTACTTACTTGTCACATTCTCAATGGTGGATAAGAACTCATGGTTAACTATGGTAGTGCTCTAAATACTTTTAAAGTCAAAGTAAAGTACTCATAATAAATGTCATTTCACACCTTTTGAATACAATTCATACATAAAATAATATATTACATTTACTATATTATTTTTATATAGTACATTAATTACATGTTATTATACAATTTAAATAATATAAATTTTAATTAATAACATATTATATAATCAAGAATTTATGAATTTATATTTATATTTTATTTTAGGTTATTTAAGTACAAAGGAAAAATGCATTAGTTGTTCAATGATAATGACTTTTTCTTGAAATACTCATTCTTATTATAGTCACATCAATATAAGTTTTTTATTAATTTTATTTTGGTACAACTTTTGAATTGAATTTAACCATGGTTACGTGGATTGTGGTGCAAAAAGTGAATTGCAAATTCATAAATATTATTTTATTGATTTAGCTATTATTTTATTATTTCCTTAGGAGGCCCATTTTAGACCTCAAAATTCCCCTAATGGAAAGATATATCATTCTGTCAAGGCCAAATCCCACGATGCTAAGCTTGAAAACCCTCTCATTATCACAGGTCACGCCTTCGAGCTCCAAGATGGTGATGCTACAGGCGTTTTGACCTTGTCTCCAATTCACGATCACACCTTCAAGCTCTAAGAAGGTGACATTGTAGGGGTTTTTATCTTGTCTCTAGTCCACTGGGTGAGCTTGGGTACATAATCCTTGCACCATGTCGGGTTAAGGGGCATTATGAGTATTTGATGAATAAATCTGGATAGAGAAATGGAATTCTTGAGACATTGGCTATCATACATATTTGGTTTCCTCTATCAATGTACCAAAGTCATCATTCCTCCAAAAGGAAACTTCTTCCCATCTAGCAGTGGGAGATGTCTCTATGCTTCCCTGTGGTGGTGGGAGACGACATTTGGCTCCTTCGCTGGTGGTGTTTGTTTTCTATAATGGGGATCTGGTCTCTGGACTCTGCACATGGCGGGGTTCCTCGACCTTAGCGAATTATGAAGCCCCTAGTGTGGTGTGGGTGTTCTCCCTCCCTTTTCGTCCATGGCCCTGTGGGGGTGGCAGACTCATAAAATTATCCTGGTGGCTCCACGCCAAGGTGGAAAGAATGTGGGGGTGTGCGTGGCTTGCTAGTGTGGGTGCACGTGGGAGCCGTGGAGGAGGTAAGCGAGGGGATAACTGAGGTGGGGGTTTGAGGGTTCAAAAGTAGATTCGTTGGGGCACAGGAGGCTGTGGTGGCCAAGGGAATCGTGGGTTTGATTGATTTGAGGTAAATTATGGGAAAGTTATCCAACATTGCTACCTATAGAATTGTCATGCACTTATCAACATCCTGATGGAAAGAGTGGACACAACTGAGAGATTTTGTCATGAGGAGCATGCAGAGTAGATGGAAACATTGGACTGAATGCACTATTTACAGTGCCAAGTCTCTCTGACTGGTATTAGTTTGGCAAGGCCAAAATCAACTCACTGAAAAAGTAGAAAATTTGGAGACTTGGTTGGTGCACATTGAAGGGCATGTTCAATGTGACTTCTGTCCTGATCCACCGCATCTAGGAACAACCCCTGACAACCCTGCATCCATCACATTGGATGAATATTATGCTATTTGGTGTTCTTATGTTTTATATGTGTTTTGGTGCCTCTAGCCCAGCCATTTATGGACAATGTGCCTAGTCCCTCTTTGTATTTTTTTGCATCTAGTGCAAATTTTTGTCAACAAACCAAATCGAGGTGAGACCACCTGTTTTGTAACTGGCTATATGTAATCCTTTTTTCCTACATGAATATAACATTGAATTACAAAAAAACAAAGGTTCATACATCATTAAAAAATTAATTAAGTTTCATACTTAAATTAATAAATTTTCATACTTATATTCAGGGACTCTACGAACATCATGAAATGGTTCAATGGAACACAGAGATGACAAAATTTCATTTTATCTACTTTGCTTGAAGAGGTAAATATTTTAAAAGCCTATTTTAACCAGATATCTACTTGTCATATTTACAGGGAATGAAATAGTGAAGCATACTTCCTATCAGAGGAGGGCGCTCGTCAAGATATGGGGCACTGGGTCATTGTAGATGTTGAAGGAGGTCAGATCTAAGGGATCGAACAACCTCCTTTTGCCTGCTAATTTCCAACTGCTCTTACTTCCTGCTCCTGATGTTTCTGATCATATTATACTTTCTATTTTTGTATATTCCTATTTGGTACTATCTGAATATGTCTATACTTTTTGTCTCTGTTTCAGATTGTTTTCCTCATTAGGAGATCTGGGAGACTAGTCTTTTCTCTGCTTAAAACATTATGCCTTTGAAAACTTTGAAAATTGGAATGGTTTCTACCATCCAATTTTTCGTCCTTTTGATGATTTCAAATAGATACAATCTGCTTTCATCCCTGTTTCAGGTTCTTCAACAATAAAGTGGAAGCCTGGGGGCTAAACGGAGACGTCATTTAAAATGTTTATTTTTTTTAACAAAGATGAGAGGATTGATAGATACATCTCCTCATCAGTTGCAACTCCATTTTTTCCTTTGTTTCAAAATAAAGGAAAAATGCAGTTCTTTGAATGCTTATGCATATACTATATATAATCTTCTACTTAATCAATAGACAGGTTCGATTGTTTCTTTGTAAAAATAAATAGATTTGCATACCTATTTACTAAATAGGTCTATAAATATATATTTTAGGTTTACCTATTTAGTATTTATCAAATGTAAATATGATGATTTAATACTAGATTTAAATGAAATCACATGTTTAACATAAGAAATATTATATTTATCTATTTATTGAATGTAAATATGAAGATTTAACCTTAGATTTAAAACAACTCACACTTTTAACATAAATCAATGAAGTTTAAAAATTAAACTTTATGGCCAAATATTAAATATAAATATAACTATTAATTTGGCTATCTAATTAATATTACCTTTACTAAAATTATAATGAAGGCATTAGTGTAAAGTTGATAGATGATACATGCAATTATGTTAATTGTAGATGAATCCGTCTGCACTGTTAAACTCTAGAGACAAAAGGGTTTTCAAAATTTTAACATTGTAAATTCAGAGACCTCTTTGTCTCTAAATTTTAACACTTCAAATGGATTCAGAGACACCTATAGTGAAATGTAACACTTCGGTACCAAAAGTGAAATTTTCCATATATGGAGTGACACAATTAAAAATTACTGACATAAATGACTAATTCATATACTTGTTGTACTTGTTATTTGGGCGCCATTTTTTTATTCTTAGACTATAATAGTCATTTACATTAATCATTATTAATTCTGTCACTTATTGTCTAGTCATATATTTTAATCCTAGACTAAATTAGTCATTTAAGTTAGTCGCTTTTACTTTAGTCACTTATTATCTAGTCATATATTTTATCCCTAGACTAAATTAGTCATTTAAGTTAGTCACTTTTAGTTTAGTCACTTATTATCTAGTCGTATATTTTACTCAAAGACTAAATTAGTCATTTTTAGTTCAGTCACTTAAAATTGCTCAAATTTAGTAGTAATTCACTTGAAATCATTGCAGTGACTAACATTTTTAGTCACCTAATCATTAATTTCATCATTTTTTACTAGTGATTTTTTGGCCCATGTTATTGATATAAATAACTTATCCTAAGGCCAGTTTACACTTATTTATTCACTAGCTTTAAACCTTGAAGTTTCTCTCTCTCTCTCTCTCTCTCTCTCTCTCTCTCTCTCAGGAAGAACAACACAATCGTTGAGTAGTTGCTTCCTCCACAAATATGCATTTTGCAGCTCCAGGGATCAAGCTCACCTCCTTGTGGCTAAGACTGCACAGTGCATAATCACTTGTTTAGATGCACAATGTGCAGATCCAACCCTCCGTGCCCAACCTTGGCCTCTGAGACTGCACACTGTGTATTCTCTTCTCTCTAATGCCCAGGTAATACTACGCATCGCACAATATCAAGCCTAAATATTCATCACTATCTTCTGAGACTGCACAGTGCATAATTCCAAAGCTTATTTTGTCACCCAGAGCCCATCAACTGCACAATCCCTTTCCTTATTCAATGTGTTACTACTTTAAGTTTGATTGATGAACTGATATTCTTAAGCTAACTTGTTTTACCATGAGTGCATCTCCTGTTACAGGTACTACAAGTTTTGATCTCATCTCTTCTTCATTAGTCTCCATCAACATGCCTCCTAATAGATCAGCCTCAAAAGAAACAACAACGAGCACTACCGATGAAGTGCTTGAGATTCCTCTAGTTACCATTCTTATTTTATCTCATACTTAAATTTTAATTGAAAATGACTGATATTACATGGCATATGTTCAAATATTAATTAACAAAAATAGAATTCAAAGTAGATCTGAAGGAAAAATAGGTGTACATTAACATTTAATGATCATTTTTTCACAAAGCTCCTTGTAGGTTCCCCATCCTACCTTGTGCAGATGTCATTAAATGGATTTTGCAACATTTTGGTACTAAGATCATGGCCCTTGACAGTGTTAGTGGGAATAAAATTTCCTCTTACTTTTCCCATGATATTCACTTGATGTACCACTTGCTTAAGCCTAAGGAATATATGGATTCACACTTCTATGTCATCATTGGCTATTTAAAGACCAAGGATTTTATAAAGACATGGGTAAAAGAGCTAGCTAAGTTCCATAAGACACCTAGTAACACTTACAAGACAAGATCCCTCAGAAAGGTGTTTCAGTACCTAATTGTGTTATGCTGCCCAATATATGGACAAAATGATATTGAATCCTTCCCTAAAGGATGGGTTTACATGTTGCATCAAATTGTCACAAAGGGAAAGGTATTTAGCTAGTCTAATCAGTTGGCTTAATAGCTCAGGATTAATGTAAACAATGCAAGGAATCCACCTAAGATCGAGCAAGATAAATTTTACATGTATGGATACCTATTGGATGGTATACATGCTTAGAATGCTTTTTCTGGCATGGATTGGAAATGGACAACCATGAACCTCCTCTTCACGTTCATTACAAATTTATTTCAAAGTGCAGTAACAAAGGATACATTGAGAAGTTAGCTAATAACTTCTTCAAAGTCTTGTACTGGATGATCTTCGAAGAAGAACCTCCTTGAATGTCCCATGAGGTGATGGAATGAGTATCAGAAACATCCAATTGGTATGTGTCACTAGATGGCACTTACCTCAGAGTGTTTGACTCCCAAAATCCATCTCATTTGTTACTGAGGTATGCTACAAATAAATTGGTCATGCAAGAGGTCGCATATCATCTTGTCATAGGATTATCAGTATTACTATAGAGGAAAAGGAAAGAACCCTAGCATACTTTTCCTTTTCACGTGGGATCCTATGAAATCAAGAAACTGATGGTTGCAGAAGTTGAAGTCAAAGAGTTGGAGAAATTTAGGTTTGGAATGATATATTATCATCAGTATGATCACAAAGGCATTTGAAAATAGCATTGTGCCAAGTTTCATTTTAATTTTCCATTTGAAATTTATCTAGGCCAAAGGAGGAGAAGATCAAGAACTACTATAATGCCTCTAGGCCACACACACAGGACGGCTAGGCAGATCCTTCCCATGCAGCTCCAGCGTAGGACACTACTCTGGAAGCGAGGAAACTAGATGAGCACAACCTAATGAGTATTAAATACAAAAGGATGGTTACTCACATCCCAACAGAGGAACACAGATGCAAGTTTAAAGTGGATCGATTTAATATGAAAGTGGCAATGGAAGCAAAAATAAAAAGGAAGAAGAGATGTGAAGAGAAAAAGAGGAAAGAAGATGAAGAACTAAAGAACTGGGAAGAGGAGCGAAGGCATAAGGAGGCATAGGAAAATAAAGAATAGGAATAAAGGTAGATGCAAGAAGAATTATGAAGGAAGGGGGAAGAAGAGTCAATTTTGAAGCAAGAAGAAGAATAAGGACAAAATAAGCTATATGAAGAAGAGAATATACATCATCAAGATCAAGATCTTTCTCAAGAGATTGAAGAGATAATAGTTTTTCAAGACATGGAGGTAGAACAATGGAATCATAAACAATATGTTGATCTCATTTCCAATATAGAAAAATTCATCACTCACTCTCCGAATCCTCCTACAGATGATAAAAAAAAAAAACTTGCTCCTTTAAATTATAGCCCGGTCATGGATATTTACAGCTTGACTTTCAATGACATTCAAAGAAAAATTATGCAAGAAAGGAACAATAATTTCCCTGATTACCTCACACATCCTCCTTTCATTAATAAAAAATAATGTGATTGTCATGGATACCAAGAGGAATCCTCAGAAACTTTTCGCAACTAACTTTGCCTTTGTGGGATCTTCAAAGGAAAACAAATATTATCTATTGTCAAAAAAAAAAAATTCAAAGGATTTGGAAGCTATGAGACAACAAATAGAACAAATCGATTCAAAAAATCAGAAGTGATCTTCCACACATGTTTAGTTGAAGGAGCTTCAGGTGGCTATATATGGTGAATTTCAAGCATTGGGAGACACTATGATGAATCTTTATGAGGAGTTGGTCACCGTCCATAAATTAGTTGTCCCCTTGCATGATATGAAAAATAAATCATGTGAGAATGAAAAATATCTTAAATTCATTCATTCAACCATCAAATAAATTCATGAATGGGGAATGAAGTACAATTGGCAAGGAAAACAAGACAACAAGCTTAGTTGGAGAAAGTTGAAGTCAAAATGGTTATGCAAAGAAATAAACAACTGAACACTTTCATAGAAACATATTATCTTCTTATGAATAGTTGTAAAATGGTATGGAATCCTTGGTGAAATCCCATAAGATCCCTTCACTTGGGTCATTCACAGAGGCAAAGGGTAGAAACATGGTCAGGGAGGAAGTTTTAGAATACTTGGACCAGCTGAAGAAGATTGATACCAAAGAAGACTCGGAGATTAATACACACACCATGTAGAAATATTCTCTTGACCTTGCTAATATCAATACTATGTTGTTCTTATTAAAGAAGGAGACACAAACTGGTTCCAAAATTTTGTACCCATATGCAATGGAAGATAGAGCTTGTTATGAGCTTAATCTCAATGCAATGTTTGAGGAGACTATCACATAATACAAAGCTTGGAATCACTATGTAACTAAATATTTACAAATTGAATCTGATGACCTATAGTTTCCTCAAACTCAATCTTGATGTGTCTAGTTTGTCTTATTAGGATCTACCCCTTTTTTTCTCATATGAGTTTTTGTATTATTTTATTTGAAATAAAATATGTAAGTGGAATTCCAAGTGTCAATTGTGCAATATGAAATTCATTGGTTAGGAAAAGAAAAAACAATTCAAAGAGTCATGACGGAAGCTCAAAGGTCACAAAGGGAGATGAAGATTCATACCATTTGTTATAAATAAACCCTCATAAATTAAGGAAAGGGCTTGGAACGGAAGGCTTGAAAGCTTTATTTTGGAACCTTGGCTTCTCTAGTTTAGCATAGGAGGAATATCATTCTTTAGAGAAGCAAGTGTTGGCTCCATTTTCCATTATTGGGGCCAATGTATTTTCAATGTAAGTGTAAACCTAGAAATTTCACTTTATAATAAAATCTTAGATCCAACACACCTTCATGCATATGTCGTGGATCTAGTAAGACTATTCTTTATATATATGCGATGTATTTTGTTTCACTTACGCTAATGCTAATGAAATTATTTGTTTTCTTTGTTATGAATCTTGTTGGATTCATGTTGTTTATGTTATTGCGATTGTTTTTATCTTGTGAACTATTTTTCAAGTTAACTAACGATCCTTTTGTATTACTCGTGCGTCTCTTCTAAGTTAGTACTATTACTTGTTTCTAAGGGATTCAATTTTTTTTAGTACTATTACTTGTTTCTAAGGGACTCAATTTTTTCCATTCGATCTTATAGATACTTTCATGCACTAAATTTGACACTTCACAAATATTATACACTTTTTTTCACAAAATTTATGTATATGTCATTTTATGTGTTTATCGTAGCCAAGGCACATATTTGAAGCCACCACTTTCGAAACTAATATTTTTCCAGTTGGGGTTCCTACTCCAAACAGTGTGGCGTCTAACTGGGACTTCACATTAGGGATAACCCCTTCCCTGTTGGAAATTTCTAGCATCGTTAACATGTTTTGGGGCTAGAAGAAGGGAAATTTGAAAATCTCAACTTGTGAATTCTATTTGAAACTTTCTGATCTTAATTGGCTTCTTCCAAAATCTTAACCTAAACATGTTTTCCTAGAGTCACAAATATAAAAGTGTGTTCAAGGATAATTCATGGCTTGTCAAATCTAAAATTTGATGGTAAGGGTGGAACAACCATTCTTGATCACACCCTCCTCTTTCTTGATTTTTTCACTTCTCATGAAATTGATTGTGAGGATAATTCTTGAAAGTTGTTCATTCTCACATTCAAAGTGCGTGTTAAAAAATTGTATTACATAATACCCACCACCTCTATTCATTCCTTCAAACATCTTGACAAGGACATTCATCAAGCCTTTGACAGGTATGATTACGAATGTATTTATAAGAAATTTATTCATCTTAGAAAATAACTTGATGAATATTTTGAAGATTTTCATGATCGTTTCATTCACTTATGTTATGATTTCTCTGAGGATGACATAAACTGGAATTTTATGAAAGATAAATTTGAGTATCTTGTTCATATTTATCTGAATCCGCCTACATTTTAATCCTTTGAAAGTATCCCAAAATTTCTTGTTTATGGAGGTCTCAAACCTACAAAAACAAAAATTTTGTTCCATGTGACTTTTCATATTCTTATGTTTCTTCAATAAATCAAGTTGCTCCATGCACCCAAGTTGAGGTTGAATAATCTGGTAAGTAATTTTCTAATCCAATGACATCTTCTTTCTCCCCTCATATTCAATAGTTGAACTCAAGTTTCAATTTTGAATCTGATTTAATCAGTGACATTATTCCTTCTCATTCTCCATTGATTATTTCCTCTGATTCTCCAGATTTTGAGTTGTCACATCAACCTATTACAACATTTTATTTTGATTCTCAATAGGATCAAGTGCAAGATGGAGTTAGTGGAGACTAAGAAACTTACAATATATTTCATAATGGCTATGTGTGGGATTCTAATTATTAACCAAGATCTATGAACAAAGATGATATTTCACATGATATTTCCATTTCTTCCTCTTTCACCCATTGTCCTGACATTTTTGTTGATTCCATCGCACCTATTTCTTATGTCAATGATATTGTTTTCAATGGTATTGAATCTGATTACAATCAAGAATGGTGGAATGTTGATTTCAAAATCTAAGGAAATTAAGGAAGAATTCACTCATTATAATCTATCTCATCCCTCGTTTTCTTATTTTTCCCTTGCCAGTATAGGTTAGGTAATGCTTCGTCGGTTGCATTGGAAATTTCATTTTACATAAGGCTAGCCTATCCTTTGTTAGTTCTAGGAATAGGGGTAGTTTAGTTAAGTTTTCTTTTCTTTTCTAGTTTTTCTTTTGTTTCATTCTTTCCTTCTTGTCTCTTTGCAATAATCCTTGTATGAAATCATGCTTTGGTTTTTGAATAGGCATAGAGAAGTTCAAGAGAAAATTGTACAACTATCAATGCTTGGCTTCTTGTCTATTCCTTTCTTTGCATGGGCCTTGTATCTTTTATTCTATGATGCTCATATGGAAAATGCATTCCTCCTGAAATAAAGCCTTAGGGGAATTATGACGCTCAAATCTATAACTGGTACCCTCTTCTTTAATCGTATTTTTATGCTCGATCAGTTTTAACATGTAAACTTGGTCAAGAAGAGAAAGGAAAGGGGGAAAATTAAATAAGTGAATTGTATTTCAGAGGTGTATATATATCCTTCTATGAAGGGACCTCTTGTACTCTCAATAATTTGGGATCCTTATTCCACCCCATGAAATAATAATTTTTGAAGCACAGTTATATAAATAAAAAAATAAAGGGTGAAAGAAGAGAAAGGATTCCTGTGCCGAGAGGTGAAGCAAGCGACTTTTCTAGGGTAATTTTCAGGCTCTCTAGCATGCAAGAAATGTTTGTGTTACTCTAGTGACTCTATTGAGGTACTTTCCAGGCCTACTTGTAGCAGAGCAACATGATAGATGAAAACTAATAATTTTATAATCCTTTTCGCTTGCATATTTAAATAATCCTTATCCTCAATCAAAACAACTAAGTTTTGACTTGCTTTTGTTAGTGTGTTTCCAATGAAGAGAATGAAGGGACTATATATTTAAATCGAGTTAAGTAAATAAGATATGGTGTTAAATGAGATGAATAATACTTCCTGAAGAGCTAGACCTAGTTTATAGAGCTAGCCCCATACAGAGAGTTGTAATTCTACCAGTGTGTTTCCAATTATTGTAGCTACTACAACACCCTCCAAAAATTTTCCTATGCCTTAATTACCTTATGTTCATAAGAAATTATCTTTCATGGTTGTCAAGTTCTTGTCTTGTTGTTCACTTTCGATATCACTTCTCTTTGCATGTAGTGCGTATGGTAACTTCATTAGGTTGTCTTGACGATGAGTAAGCTTTTTCGAACACAACTAAATAGCTTCTAAACACAAGCAAATTTTTTCCTTGAGCTTGCACCAATTTTCAGTCTTCCCTCTAGGAATTGCACAATACCTTCCACTGGAGACTACACAATACCTTGAGGGTTTCAATTGTGAAATAAATTAAACAT
The DNA here is from genome assembly GCA_034641835.2 of Pinus albicaulis. NCBI lineage: Eukaryota > Viridiplantae > Streptophyta > Pinopsida > Pinales > Pinaceae > Pinus > Pinus albicaulis. Next base: position 75,700 of record JAXQQM020092512.1, on the reverse strand, counting down.
AATAATAGCACAACCCTGAGATATTGGAAGTCACTGAGCATGTGAAATATGGAATCACTCACTGAGAGTCAAGATTGTGCAACTCACTGAGTGAGTGATTTTCATAATCCCTTCTCATTGGGAATTTCATAATCCCTTCTGCAAGTGACACTGTGCAATTCCCAAAAAACATCGATTGTGCATCCCTAGAAAATAGGGAGTGTGTAACCACCTATGGAAAAGTGGCACAAAGTTTATATTTTCGATCAAAGGACAAGTGTCGCTTTCTCCTTGATTTTAGGAATGCACATGATAAAACCTAACTTAAACCCATATGCACTAGATATATATAATATACACTTGTAGAGCTCATTTTCACAATCAAATTTGGATCTCTAGCCTTCCTCACAAGATAAAGGGGATTTGGACTTGGTTTGCAACACTTTTTTCAGGTAAGTTTTCCATGCGTCACTTTTTGCGGCTTTTTCTGTCTCTTTTGTCGTTTTTGTCTCTATGAGTGTTATTTGCCCCTTTATTTTCATGATAGCTATACTTTCTATTGTTATTAACTTAAAAAAAAATCGGTATGTCATTTAGTTTTTATAAGTGTCGCATCACCTTGTTTCTTTTTTCCTTAGCATGAATTGTTGTTGTTGGGTATTTTTGTGTATGCATGTTTTTCCTTTTGCATGATCCTTTCTAGCCCATGTGATTGATATATATAAATTATCCTAAGGACAATATACACTTATTCCTACCTCATATTTAGATCTAAAATTCTCTCTCTCTCTTTCTCCTAGAAATAATTGTGTAATCCTTCAATATTTGTTGCCTCACCAACTATGCATTTCACAACTCCAAGGCTCAAGATCACCTATTGGCCTATGAGACTACACAGTGCACATTCACTGGCTTTCCTAGATGTGCATTGCATAGATTGAACCCTCATTTCCCAACCTTGGTTTCTAAGACTACGCATTGTGTAGTCCCTTCTCTCTCCTATCTAGCTAATACTGCACATTGCACAGTATCAAGCCTCAAGGTTCCTCCTTGTCTGCTGATATTGAGCAGTGTGTAATTCCAGAGCTTGTTTTGTCTCCCAAATCCCAACAATTATGTAATCCCTTCCTAATTTAGTGTTTTGTTGCTTTAAGTTTGATTGATGAACTGATCTACTTAAGCTAAATTGCTTTACCATGAGTGCATCTCTTGTTACATGTACTACAATTTTTTAGCTCATCTCTTCTTCATCAGTTGCCATCATCATCCCTCCCAAGAGATCAATGTCAAAAAAAACAACATAGAGTGGTACTAATGAAGTGGTTGACATTCCTCTAGTTATTGTTCCAATTTTATTTGATACTCATCTCTTCATTGAAAATGAATTTGTTATTACATGGAAAATGGTCAAGGATGAATTCAAAAATACAGAATTAAAAGAATATCTAGAAGACAAACAAGTTTACATTAACATCTAGTGATCAGTTTTTCAAAGAGCTTCTTGAAGGTTCCCAATCCTACCTTATGTAGATGTCATGAAATGGATTCGGCAACATTTGGATACTAAGAGCATGACCCTCAGTAGTTTCAGTTGGAAGAAACTTGCCTCTTACTTAGCCCATGATATTTACTTGATGTACAACTTGCTTAAGCCTGAGGAATATATGGATTGACACTTATATGTAGTCATTGGCTATATGAACACCAAGGATGCTATGAAAGCATGGGTAAAATATCAAACTAAGTTCCGTCAGATGCCTATTAACACTTACAATACTATATCCCTCATAAAGGTGTTTCAGTACATGATTTTGTTATGTTGCCAGGTATATTGACCAAATAACACAATCCTTTCCTGAAGGATGAGTTTACATGTTGCATCAAATTTTCATGAAGGGGAAGGTATTTAAATAGTCTAATGTTTTCACTCAACATACCAAGGTTAATGTAAATAATAGAAAGAATCTACCTAAGGAAAGCAAGCTAAATTATACATGTCTATATACTTGTTGGATGGTATATGTTCTTGGAATTATTTTCCTAGTATGGATTGGAAATGGACACCCAAGGAACCTTATGTTCAAATTCATTGCAAAATGAATTGACAGTGTAGTTACAAAGGAGTCATTGAGAAGTTTGTTGATCACTTCATCAAAATCTTGTACCAAATGATCTTTGAAGAATAAAATCCTTGCATGTCCCATGAGGCGATGGACTCAATATTAGAAATTTATTATTGGGTTTTTCCTCACTATATGGCACTTACCTCAAGGTGTTAGAGTTTAAAAAAACATATAATTTTTTATTGAGGTATGCTATAGATAATTTGGTCACGCATAAGGTTTCATATCATCTTTACACATGCTTAGGAGTAGTACTACAGAGGAAAAAGAAATAACCCTAGCCTACCCTTCCTTTGGAGGTGTGATAGGCTACAAAATCAAGAACTTGAAATTTGCAGAAGCTGAAGTCAAAGAGTTGGAGAACTTTAGGTTTGGCATAATATATTATCATCAGTATGATCCCAAAGGAATTTATAAGAAACACTTCACCAAGTTTCATTTTAATTGGCCATGTAGAACTTTCTCAAGGCAAGAGGAGGAGAAGGTTGAGAACTACTATAATTCCTCTATGACACACACACCGGGAAGCCACGTAGGTCCTTCCCATGTGGCTCTAGATCAATACACTACTCCATAAGCAAGGAAACAAAATGAGTGTAACCTTGTGTGCATTAAATACAAAAGGAAGGTTTCTCACAGCCCAACAAAGGAATAAAGCCACATGTTCAAAGTGGATCCAATTATCTGAAAGAAGCTACGGAAATAGAAAGAAAAATAAAGAAAAAACATGAAGAGAAGAAGAGGAATAACTAAATAAGTTGGAAGAGGAGATAATGTAGGAGGATGAAAAGAAAATAAATAACAGGAATAAAGGAATATGCAAGGATAATTAAGGAGGAAGGAGGAAGAAGAAGCAATGTTGAAGCAAGCAGAAGAAGAAGGAAACAATCAACTATAAGAAGAAGATAATATATGACAACGAGATCAAGAGGCTACTCAAGAGATTGAAGAACTAATAGGTGTCCAAGACATGGAGGTAGAATAAGGGCAACAAAAGCAAGATGTTTATCTTATGCCCAATATAGAAAAAATAATCACTTAGTTTGCACCTTCTCCTATAGACGGGAAAGCTCCAAGTGATGAAGAATAAATTCCTCCTTTAGATGATAGCCTAATCATGGATATTTGCAACCTGAATTTCAACGAGATTCAGAGAAAAAATTTGTAAGAAAGGAAGAAGCATTTCCCCAATTACCTCACACACCCTAATTTCATTAATACATAAAAGGTAATTGTCATGGATAGTAGGAGGAATCCTCAACCATTGCAGCAACTAGCTTGGCCTTTGCGGGAACTTCAAGCGAAAATGAAAATTATCTGATGGAAGAAAACAACAAATGGAAGAGGATTTGGAAGATGCAAGAAAACAAATAGAACAACTCTAAGAAGAAACTTAGAATTTGTCTTCCGCACATGTTTAGTTGAAGGAGCTTCTGGAAGATTTATATGGTGAAGTTCAAGCATTGGGAGACACTATTATGAATATTTATGAGGAGTTGGTCATCATCCATAAAGATATTTTTCCTTTGTCTGATATGCAAAATAAAGCATGGGAGAATGCAAAATCTTTGAAATTAATTCATGTAGCCATCACAATAATTCATGAATGGGGAATGAAGTATAGAGGTGTAGCCCCAAAATTGGTTAGGAAAATAAGACAACAAGACGAGTTGGAGAAATCTTAAGTGAGAATGCTTATGCAAATTAATAAAAAAATCAACACTTTCATAGCCAACATCTTATATTCTTATGCACAATTGTACAATGGTGTGGAATCCTTGGTGAAATCTCATAATATCCCTTCATTCGAGTCATTTACAAAGGCAAAGGGTAGAAACATGGTCATACAGGAAGTTTCAAAATAATTGCACAGACTAAATCAAATTTCTACCGAAGAAGACTTGGATATTAATAGACACACCATGCAGAGATATATTGGTGTCCATGCTAAGATAAATACTATGTTTTTCTTATTGAAGAAGGAGACATAAACTGATTCCAAAACTATATACCTAGATGGAATGGAAACTAGAGTCCACTATCATCCTAATCTTCTTGAAAAATTTTAGGAGACCATCACACAATACTTGTCATCAATATGTAACTAAATATTTACAAATTGAAATTGATGAGCTAGAGTTTCCTCAACCCTAAACTCGATTTGTCTAGTTTGTCTTATTAGGCTTGTCTTATTATGATCTACCAACTTTTTGTCTCATATGGTTTTTTTTATTATTGTATGTGAAATAAAATATGTAAGTGTAACTCAAAGTGTCAATTGTGGAATGTGAAAAGTCATTGGTTCGGAAAATACAAAAGGATTCAAAGAGTCATAAGGGAAGTTCAAAGGACACAAAGGGATATGAAGAGTCAACCCATTTATTATACATAAACCCTAATAACTCAATCAAAGTGTTTGGAACCGAAGGCTTGGAATATTTGTTTTGGAGACTTGGATTCTCTATTTTAGCATAGGAGGAATATCATTCTTTGAATAAGAATTTTTTTTGTCTTCATGTTCCACTACTGGGGCTAATGTCTTCTCAATGTAATCGTATGCCTAAAATTTTTTCTCTATAATAAAAACTCAAAGCTGACACGTTTTCATGCAGATTTCGTGACTGTAGTAAGAATATTATTTATATATTTGTGATGTATGTTGTTTCACTTAAGCTAATGCTAATGAAATAATTCATTTTCTTTAGTATGTGTTATCCATGATAAAATTTGGTTGGTCTTAAGTTAATTAGGTTGAGTCATTTAAAGTTTAATAGGGTCTTTTGAATTCATAATTTTCAAAAAATTCACATATGTGAGGGGTCTTAATGGTCATCATTCGTGTTGTTATCACATATAAAATTTCAATTTTTGATTGATAGAGTCATTAAACTAGGTTTCATTTGCCTCATAAAATTAGTTCATGAAATTGATAAAAATTCATCAATTGATCACTATCCTAAGTTTAGAAAGTTCATTTGTCATGCCCATCACAATAAAATCCATCAAAATACAACTTAGGTTCACATGCATTGGCTTAAAGTTTGATAGTGGCCACCTGTCTGATTTTTCCCAATTCTGCAGCAAATGTAACTGCAGGCATGATGTTTTCCACAACCTACACCTGCAAGCAACAAACAAAAGATCAGCAAGAAAATCCATAGAAGGATAACAAGAAGTCAAACAATTGGGAAGGGAAACCTTGAAGATATTCTTCAAGCTATAAACATTGAGGAGACTCCAATGGTCAGAGCTGAAGATATTAAAGGTGAAAATAAGAAGAAGAAACATATGACTGCTAAAAATATTGATTTTGCAAGAGAATATTCAAGGTTTATGTTTTCGCCAAGAAAACCACTCCCTAGCCTGCAACTTGCCAAGGGTGTCATGGAAAATAAAAAGACAGAGGTTACTGAAAAATGAAAGTAGCCTATTATAGAATATATCGTTGATTTCTCTCCAGCTGCAGAGGAGATCATTGTGCAAAGGAAGGGTAAAGAGAAAATGGTTGAGAAAACTGAAGTGCAGGTGTTAAAAGAGAAGTTGAGAGAGGCTAGAAAAGAGGTTATTAAGACAAAATTGGAGTTGCAGGAAGCCAAGGTAGATCGGAAGCTGATGGAATATTTCGAACAAAAGGTAAATAACCAACTAAATTAATATGATGAGTCATTAAGCAATGCCAAGAAACTGCTAAAAAGGACACTTCCTTTGAGAAGGGTAATGAAGCACACAAGAAACATAGATTTATGTTTGCAAGCTAAAAGAAACAAACTCAAAGGTTAGTTCAAAGAGCTAGAGGAACAAATGGAGATGATAAAGTTTGAGTTAAAGAAAAGGGGCCTTAAAATCACAGTCATAAATGAACTTGAAGAAATTCAACCTCGTATTGCCAAAGGTGAAGCTTCCCAAACTTGAAGAGTAGACCAAATACATTTTTGACATTTTTTCATGTTTCAGAAATAAAAAATAGCAGATCCATAAGAAAAATTTTGGAGAAAAAGGACATTTTTTATTTTCTACCAATTAGGCAATTCTGTAGTGAATTACAGGCTTGAAGCCAAGATTTCGCTATGAAATCGTTGTAGGTGTCTTTTTGGTCAAAATCATGGATATGGTCAAAATTAAAAGGGGAAAAAAATTGTATTTAGCTCATGTGACTCAAAATAATTCCCAAATAAAAAAAGAGGGCTAACAGGTGGTACAGATTGGTGAAATAAATTTGCTACAAAATTTCGGTAAGAAATTGCCTTGATTCCCCTGTTTCTTCAACGAGCTACTTTTTGTAGCAATTTTGAGTTTTAATGTTTCATTGGAGGTCAAAGAACCACGTGGAAAGCATAAAGAGTATCAGAGAAATATTTTTTTGGAGGCTTGGTCTTCGACAACGTTGTCGAGCTCACCAACTCATCATGAAGACAATCAACATTTATCATGTCATCACCTCCTTAAAAGTAGGAAGGCTAGTTTTCTAATTTAGTTGGGGCATTATTTTCTAGTCATGGTCAGTGCCACCCAAGTACATGAATGTCTTTGATGTAAATATGCAGTATTTTCAGTTGTTTGATATAATAAATAGGTTGTAGAGTCCTACTAGGTCTCTAAGTCCTGAAGTTAGTAGCTATCAGTTTTGTTTCCTTGTAATATGCTTTTGGTTAGATTAGGTGTCAAGAGAAGCATTCAAAGGCTCAACCTTGTTGAGAGGATCAATGTAAGCATGCCTAAGCCTATTAATAGGAATATTATTAAAGGAGAAGAGGTTGAATGATGTTTACTATAAAACTACTATTGTAAACATTTTCTTATCAGTAATATACAATGGTTATTGGCTCTTTCATCACCTGAGATTCATCTGATGTTTTCATGAACACTTTTCTTATGTATCCTACTATTTTTTCTTCAGTAATTTGATGTTTGATTACTTATAATTCATGTACATCATGATATAAATTCCTTCAAGCATTATACTGTTGTGTAACTGTGTATATTGTCTTTTCATAAAAACATCTATATGTCTCAGCTTCCACAAGAAGAACCATGTCACTGAGTTTCTTAACACTGACTCCATAAGCCCAATGGTAGTGATTTATATACATATTTCACCTACATACAAACAAAAATAAATCACTTTTGTCAGAGTTATCCATCTATGAGTTTCATTTACATAATATTATCAATATCTTTGAGAGATCCCTCTCAAGATGAAAAGACCAATTTTCAGCTAGAAGTTGGTTTGAAAGAGTTACTCTAGGTTGTCTGGTGGAGCAGCCCGTTTGTAACAACTTAGTGATAAAATTTGTGGTGTGTCTGCTGGGAGTCTGAAGACATATTTCCCGAATTTTTTTCTCAAACTGAAATACTGAAGTCTTGAAAGTAGCAGGAGCTCAGAATCATTCAAGCCTACATTCTACCTTGGCAACTCCATTCTTAAAGAATTCAGAAGTTCATAGCTTCATAGTGAATCAACTACTAGAATATCAATAGCTTGATGAAGTTCCAAGATGATTTCTATTGCAAGAAATAATGCTAGGTATGCCCTTGGATCGGTCTCACATCCTTGGTTTTCCAAATACTATGCCAAGAGTTAATTGGTCCACTTATCTTCCATATTTAAAGATGAAAATAAAGATAATTCTTCTATTCATTTGGTTAGATTCCATATGCATGTGCATAAGTTTCGAGTTGAGTTTCCTGAGCATTACCTTATGAAAATGTTTATGGCCACCCTAGAGGATGAAGCTAGAACATTGTATGAAGGGTTGCAACAAGAAATCTTGTTCTCTCTAAGAGATTTCCATAGGAATTTCTTAGAACATTATGAGAAAAATAATTTTTCTTTATCACTATTACAAGGCTATTGTTACTTTTGTGAGGTTTTCATTCCATATCTTAAAATTATTGGTGATAATGGAGAGTGCATGGATGATGATATGTTAGAGGCACTTCATGATTTCTCTTCTCATGTTAGTTTTCATGATAATCAAGAAGGTTTCCAACAAGAAGAAGTGTCTTATTTGTTTGAAGATAAAATAGATCAGAAACTTGACAGTCAAGTCATATTACATGAAATTTATGAGGATTTTCAGCCTTGTCAATCTATCTGTAGTCAAAGGTATGAGCCAATCATTCAAATTGTTTTTCAACCGATTCCTTTTCTGAAGTTTTATGTCAAGAAGAAAATCCTCAAGATTAGGTTGTTGAAAATACATGCATGAAAATTCTGAACAGTGAAGCAACATGTGATGAAAGTTCACATTCGGGTAAACTTGAGCTACATGAAGAGATGAATATGCATGTTTTACCTATTCTATTTGGGGATGTAGTATCCAAAAAGGGAGAATGTAGTAATACTTAAACACAATATAATAAGTGCAGCAAGGTAAACAATAGATCTATATACACATAAAAATGCACAAAAATAGATGAGGCATTTTATATAGGAGGTGAAAAAGCAAGTATAAAAGTGCTCAAAATATGAGACACTCAAGCCACAGGGGTGGCTTAGAATGACCCTGCAATGATTCTCCAAGAGGGATTGCCTAACTGTTGAACTGATGGAAGGTAAACTGCATTTTCCCTGCTGCAACTATTGGAAATGCAACTTCATAAAAGATAGAAAGTAAGATCTAAGTAGAATGGGAGCTCCAATGATGCTGAAAATGTAGATCAGGGCTCAATGATGGATTCCCAAGATAACCCAGAAATGGTTTCTCAGATCTGTAAGTCTAAGAAAACCACCCTCTTAAGGATTCACATATATGTTGTTGGGAATGCAGATCTAAAGATAGGTCTGATGATATGATGGTTGCAATGATGCATAGTCAGATCTATGCAAGAAGGGTTGATCCCTTCACTAGATCCTTGGGCTAAAAGCTCAAGATCTAGCTCCTCCAATCTCCTCCACTGAAAATAGTTTCTGGATGAAAAAAAACTTCAGAAAACTACGTTGTAAGAGAGGGAGGCTCAATAGCCTGCTGCTAGATGTGTCAAATCAACTTCTGAATGATGGAAACAATAAATCCAATGTGAGGAGATGATCCCTCACAGGATTTCTAACTAAAATACTAGAAACTTCCTTCCTCCAATATATCTACAAGACTTGACTATGCAATCCTTGAAGGGACTACTGTTGCATGGAGGTGAAACCCAATGGCCTGAATTCCAGATATAGATTTGGTGCTCTTGAAAGGATGAATGTGAAGAACAAAGTGGTAGGATGAATCCTCCATCAGTTTCCTAGCTAAATTCTAGAAACAACCTCCTGAGGATGGCACCAATTCCTGATAAGGAATGAAGAAAAACCCTCTTCCTTAGATATCACTCAAAGAAAGAGTTGGGATTCCCGCTCGGGAATACCCTATGCTAAACAACACTTCAAACTCTGCTAAACAACCCAAACCTACATAGAAATGTCCTAATACAAATCTAAATCTAAACATATCAAGAAATGAATAATCCAAAATCATCCCCTCCAATGTGCCTTCACCTTCATTATATATATATGAGCCTTCCATGGCCTAGACCCACTCCAAAAATACATTGTACATGTGGAAAAAATTCTTCATGGTTGACTGCACTGTTGATTCATGTCCTACATCATGTTCACATGGGGTGATTACCATCTCCATCATGTGTGCATTATATGCATCACTTCCTCCACTACCTTATCATAAGTGCTTTATGATATTCTTTGAATGCACTATGATCTTAGTTGACGTTATCAAAGATCCTCATGGTTTTTCATTTAAGATCCATGATCTTATTTGACTGTTTCATCGTCCATAATCTATCTCATAAATGAGACATAATCTCCATTAATGGAGCTTCTCCACTACACCATGATTTTGGATCTAGATCTAGAATATCCATATACACATATAAAAAGTGGATTTTATTTATCTTTGAGGATTATGGGTCCCTCAACCCTTTTATTTACTTAATTAATTAAGTTTATTAAGAACTCTAATATTCCAAATATCATATGAAAATTTTGGAATATTACAATCCTCCATGGTAAAATGTTGCTTTTCCTCAAGCAACTGCAAAAGTAGATGCTAGAGAAATCTGCCCCCCTCCAAATGGCATCCACACAAGGAAGGTCTCCCCATTTGCTGCAATGAGTTATATGCCCAGCACCAAAGTTGCCTCTCTAGAATGTCTAGAGTGATCTCTAACTGTGTAGCTAGATACCCCTCATCAGCCATGAAGCTCCAAGTGACAACCACAAGATGTCCAACATCCTCCACAATACATGATATACATAAAGATATATGGTTCCTTCTACAAGACGAAAGCTCCAACTCACAAAGTATACCCCCATCCCATGCTAGATGATGTAAAGAGAGGCTTTTCATGCCTCCATCCTTAGCCCTGCTGGCCTTGTTGGATCTAAGCATCATCCCAACATTGTACAAAAGAAGAAATAGAGATATATGGGTAGACAAAGATGTCAAACCATATTATCTAAATAGTAGCCAATGCATAAATGATCCCTGCTGCCACACCACACCATCAAGATACCAACTATGGTGTCCATTCTCTCCAAGTAAGAGCCATCAAAGGAGTGCCTCTTGCTTCCATCCTCCAACACTATCATGAAAAGTAGGGGAGTATGTAGGACCAAAGTCCCCCAATAAAAGCCACAGCAACAATATCTCTTGCTTCCTCTTCACATCATCATGTGAATCATGGAGTAACAACAACATACTGAAGGACATATGTAATGTCATATCAACCCAATACAAAAAAACTCCATTATCACATATCATGAGAGTATTATGCCATATTAAACACATAAACATGGGAGATGTCATGTGATGGCCAAAATATCTCAACCAAAATGAACATGCCTTCTTCTGCTGCATTTTATCATTAATACACAAGGCATGAATCAACAAAACATGAGCTATTGTGTGGTAACCATACTCACCCAAGAGCAGCCAGTGCAGCCATGCCTCCTTCACTTCATAAGTGTTTTTCAAGGCATGGATCAAAGAAATAGGAGCCTTTGGGTAGTGACAAAACTCTCCCAAGAGAAACCAACGTAACCAAGCTTGTTGGCCCATGTCATATATTTGTAAGTGGTCATGCAACCCCTTGCTTATCATCTTGACCCACTCATCCCAATGTGGATGATGAATGATGTACTGCATAATCATGGTATCCTCCCTTTGTAGAATACCATCCTCTCCAAACAAATGAAGAACTTTGCACTTCATGAAATGTTGAAGTGCACCTCCAATGAGACCTCTCAATGAGATTCTCTTTTTGCTAAAGGCCCACAAAAACCAAAGAGTTTCTGGATTTGCTACAGGTAGAAGTTTCTCTTTGAGCTGTGAGATGCTCATTAAGAAAGTGTCATCTAGAAAGGAGAAAAGATTTCTCATCTCAAGATTTCTACCATTTATCATCTTACCCTCCATTGCTTCATGAGTGAAGCTACCTTCAGAATGATCCAAGAATACTGGGGCTCCTTCATTATCACAACTACTAAGTGACAGTGTTGTAGATCTGCATGGTAGAACATGTGTTGTCTCAAAGCAAGGCACAATGTTGATCTCAAAACCAGCAATTGTACATAGGATCATGCTCATCCCATTTTCTAAAACTTTACACTTAAACTCAAAGGGTTGAATGTAGTTCATCAATGAAAAACTGGGATAGATTTCTATTTCCTCCTTGATTAGATCAAGGGTCCTATGCGATGTAATATGTTGCTGCTTCAAATTAGCATTTTGTTCCAGCCCTTGGTTATTCATTAGCCCTGATGGTATCCTCCCTTTGTAGAATACCACCCTCTCCAAACAAATGAAGAACTTTTCACTTCATGAAATGTTGAAGTGCACCTCCAATGAGACCTCTCAATGAGATTCTCTTTTCACTAAAGGCCCACCAAAACCAAAGAGGTTCTGGATTTGCTGGAGGTAGAAGTTTTTCTTTGAGTTGTGAGATGCTCATTGAGAAAGTGTCATCTAGAAAGGAGGAAATATTTCTCATCTCAATATTTCTACCATTTATCATCTTACCCTCCATTGCTTCATGAGTGAAGCTACCTTCAGAATGATCCAAGAATAATGGGGCTCCTTCATTATCACAACTACTAAGTGACAGTGTTGTAGATCTGCATGGTAGAACATGTGTTGTCTCAAAGCAAGGCATAATGCTTATCTCATAACCAACAATTGTACATAGGATCATGCTCATCCCATTTTCTAAAACTCTACACTTCAACTCAAAGGGTTGAATGCAGTTCATCAATGAAAAACTAGGATAGATTTCTATTTCCTCCTTGATTAGATCAAGGGTCCTCTGCGCTGTGATATGTTCCTACTTCAAATCAACATTTTGTTCCAACCCTTGGTTATTCATTGGCCCTGATGGTATGTCCCCATAATTTTCAATAAGATCTACTGAAACAATAGGTGATGAATGTGTATGCATACCTTGGATCAACTGATGTGTGGGAACCTCTTGATAGAACACAAGAGTTCTTCCAACCATGAAAATGGTGTCTCCAGCTGCTGGTAAGAGATATGGATGCTCTTCTACCAATGTACCAGTGTGGGAATATTCCTCCTCTTTGTCATGCATCCCCTGAATCATGCATGGGACTCTATATGTCAATAGCTCAAGACTATCTTGCAAGGTTTCAAGTGTCTCTTCTCTACATGCAAGTACTTCTGTAGCTAGTGGTGAATGTAGTGAGCTCTTGTCCAGAGTGACAAGATTGACATCCTCCTTTGTTTCCTTAGGAGATGTCTCTTTGTGACACATATTTGTCTTATTCATATCAAACTTCTTCCTCAACTTGACAAATAAATCTGAATATTTAGTCACCTTTGCATGCTCCATGTGACTAAACCACCAATCATTGGCTCCACCTAGAAGATGAAGTGCTGCAATTTGGACCGTCTCTTTTTCAGCCACAAGATGTAGCATGAAAAATGTATCTAACTCTTTCCTCCAAGCCTTAACAATGCTTGAGGAAGATCAATCAAATGTAGGCAAACAAAACCTATTGTGCCTCTTCCTTCTATTGCTGCTATAGGATATTCTTTCTTCTTCGAGTTCAAAGAATTCTTGGAGAGTTAGACTTTCCTTGAATGCTCTATACTGTGCCTTGTACTCTTCAAGATACAAACTGAGAATCTCATGAGTCTCAGGTTCTCTTCTTTCTTCATTTCTATACCTCTCACCTTCTTCAAAGAAAATGGGCATAGTATATCTATGAGGATATCTATGATTCTCGGGTCTTCTTTTCTATTGATAGGAAGTACTTGGAGCTTCCTCTTCAAATCTTCTTCTTGGATCTTCTCTTTGCCTTTCCTTCTTCATTTGATTGACCTCCTTGGAGAGATATTTCTTAGATCTAAAGAGAGGAGTGGCAAAACTACAATCCTCCTTCATGATAGATCTCATCTATCTGCTTCTTCTTTTGATGCAAAATATGAAGTGTCCACAAGTTGAGCCAAAGATCATGCTCTGATACCACTGTAAAATCCCAAAAGGAATAATGTAGTAATACTTAAACACAATATAAGAACTTTAGCAAGGTAAAAAAATAAATCTATATACACATCAGAATGCACAGAAATAGCTGAGCCATATTATTATATAGGAGGTGCAAAATCAAGTACAAAAGTGCTCAAAATAGGAGACACTCAAGCCATCGGGGTGGCCTAGAATGACCCTGCAATGATTCCCAAGAGGGACTGCGTAACTGTTGAACTGCTGGAAGGTAAAATGCATTGTCCTTGCTACAACTGTTGGGAATACAACTACCTGAAAGATAGAAATTCAGATCTAGGAAGAATGGGAGCTCTGATTATGCTGAAAATGTATATCAAGGATCAATGATGGATTCCCAAGATAACCTAGAAAGGGTTTCTTAGGTCTGTAAGTATAAGGAAACCACCCTCTCAAGGCTTCACATATATGCTACTGGGAATGTAGACTTGAAGATAGATCTGATGATATGATGGCTGGAATAATGCACAATCATATCTATGCAAGAAGGGTTGATCCCTTCACTAGATCCTTGGGCTAAAAGCTCAAGATCTAGCTCCTCGAATATCCTCCACTGAAAATAGTTGTTGGATGAACAACAAATTTAGAAAACTACACTGCAAGAGAGGGAGGCTCAATAGCCTACTGCTAGATGTGTCAAATCAACTCCTGAATGATGGAAACAATAGATCTAATGTGAGGAGATGATCCCTCATAGGATTTCCAGCTGAAATATTGGAAACTTCCTTCCTCCAATAGATCTACAGGACTCGACTACGCAATCCTTGAAGGGATTGATGCTGCATGGAGGTGAAACCCAATGGCCTAAATTCCAGATATAGATCTATTGCTCCTGAAAGGCTGAATGTGAAGAACAAAGTGGTAGGATGAGTCCTCCACTGGTTTCCTAGATGAATGCTAGAAAAAACTTCCTGAAGATGGCACCAATTCCTGATAAGGAATGAATAACAACCCTCTTCCTTAGAGATCACTCAAAGAAAGAGGTGGGATTCCCTCTCGGGAACACCCTGTGCTAAACAGAACTGCAAACTCTGCTAAACATCCCAAGCCTACATAGAAATGTCCTAAGACAAATCTAGATCTAAACAGATCAAGAAATGAATAATCCAAAATCATCCCCTCCAATGTGCCTTCACCTTCGTTATATAGATATGAGCCTTCCATAGCCTAGGCCCACTCCAAGACTGCGTTTTACATGTGGAAAAAAGTATCCATTGTTGACTGTGTTTTTGATTCATGTCCTCCATCATTTTCACATGGGGTGATTACCCTCTCCATCATGTGTGCATTAAATGCATCACTTCCTCCACTATCTTATCATAAGTGTTTTATGATCTTCTTTTAATGCACTATGATCTCAGTTGACCTTATCAAAGATCCTCATGGTTTTTCATTTAAGATCCATGATCTTATTTGACTGGTTCATCCTCCATAATCTATCTCATAAATGAGACATGATCTCCATTAATGTAGCTTCTCCACTACTCCATGATTTTAGATCTAGATCTAGAATATCTACAAAAATATAAAAAGTGGATTTTATTTATCTT
Source organism: Pinus albicaulis (assembly GCA_034641835.2). NCBI lineage: Eukaryota > Viridiplantae > Streptophyta > Pinopsida > Pinales > Pinaceae > Pinus > Pinus albicaulis. The sequence goes on along the minus strand of JAXQQM020092512.1, from coordinate 60,528 downwards.
TGAGGATTATGGGTCCCTCCACCCTTTTATTTACTTAATTAATTAAGTTTATTAAGAACTCTAATACTCCAAATATCATGTGAAAATTTGGGAATATTACAGGGGATCATAAAAATGACATGGATGAGATGGATTAAGTTGTCTGTATAGGAGTTGTTAGTGTTCAAAATCAAGATGAAAATCCTCAAGCGAAACTACCAAATACTATATTTGATTTGTTTGATAATAAAAGTAGTAGTTTTTATGCACACAATGTGGATGTCATGTCTGAAGATGTTCGACGATGCATGGATGGTTTTTTTGATTTACACTAAAGGGAAGACAAATTTATTGTTGCCTTTTTATTTGATGATTTTTTTGGAATTGAAGACATAGGAAAAAATAAGTCATCAATTATGAATGAATTCAGCTCTAATGGTTTTACTCATCAAGAAAAGTTGATTTTTCATGGTTTCGAAGATCCAATGATAAGTCTGTTGCAGTCATCAGCCAAGACAACTTTTTTATTTCTTATGGAGTAGGGATTCAATTTTCATTCTGAATTGCTAATAGTTGACTCACTTCCAATGTTGTTCAAGTACAATAAAGAATCCCAAGTGTTGGATCAACTTTTTTATTGGCTATACTGGAAATTTCATATTGCTTGAAATTGAAAGTTTAGTTTTCATTTGATAGAGTAGGATTGGTATGTACATAAATAAGCTTATTGGGCAAGCAGCTCTTTCAACATTTATTTTGAAGATTGTAGTTGCAAGTTTCAATTTGTACAAGTGTTTTTGGTTCAAGAGCATGTCAAGGGAAAAATGCAAGCTAAAGAATACGACAATAGTTTGGGATCAACCCAATCAATAAGGAACCTATTTTGTTGGTTCTTTTCTACACCACATGGGCGCAACATCCCCATTGGAGCCACAGTTATCCATGCTAAAATTTGGTTGGTCTTAAGTTAATTAGGTTGAGTCATTTAGAGTTGAATAGGATCTTTTAAATTCATGATTTTCAAAAAATTCACATATTTTAGGGGTCTTAATGGTCATCATTCATGTTGTTATCACACATAAAATTTCAATTTTTGATTGATAGGGTCATTAACCTAGGTTTCATTTTCCCTATAAAATTAGTTCAAGAAATTGATAAAAACTCATGAATTGATCACTACCCTAATTTTAGAAAGTTCATTTGTCATTGCATTAGGGAAATTTTGAGGTCTAAAATGGGCCTCCTAAGGAAATTATAAAACAATAGTGGAAATAATAAAATAAGATTTGATTACATCATCAAACTTTAGAGGGAAAAAAAGAAAAAAACTACTTTTTCAACTCACATTTTCAACTTATCTCCCTATGGGTTTACTCAAATTTTGAGCACGAAAACTTGTTGGATGAATAATTTGATTCTTCATCCAAGGAGCATCCATGTTGCATGCTTTCGATGCACCCTGCTACATGAAAAATGATAAATACATGAAAATTGTGATTGCAATCACGCTTTTTCATGTATTTCTCATTTTTCGTGTAGTAGGATCCATCAAAAGTATGCATTCCTTGGATAAGAAATTAAATTTTGCATCCAACGAGTACTCTCGCTCGAAATTCAAGTAAACCTGTTAGGTCCCTATATTACTAGTATAGTCCCTTATTGTTGTTAGTGTAACCCCGTTATTGTTATTATTGTACCCTTGTAACCCCCATTTTATTATTATTGTGCCCTTAAATTATTATTGTTAGGTCGGCTAGGATTACATTGTGGCCCACTAGGATTACATTATGGCCCCATGGACTCCTATATATAGAAAGGAGGTTTTGTAAATTGGATCATCCAAGAATTTTTCATTTATGTAATGTATTGGAGGTTTCCCCCTCGAAGTGGCTTATTTCTAAGGCGTTGATATCTCTTTTCTTCTATTTTTGGAGTTGGTTACACAACATTTGGTATCAGAGCTTTGGATTCTAGGGTTTCGCTGCTCCAAACTGGTCATCGTGGAATTTTCGCTATAAATTTTTTTATACAAAGTTTCAGAAGCTGAAATTTTTAGGGTACGAAGCTGAAATCCTGAAGAAGATTTTCTAAAAATTTCAGAGCTTGGTTCGCAATATTTTCAGAGATATGATCTATGGAAGTTAGGTCTTTTTTCAGGCTCCTAAACAGGTCATCGTGGAATTTGCGCTATAAATTTTTTTTGACGAAGGTTTAGAATCTGAAATTCATATAGTGTGAAGCTGAAATCCTGAGTAAATTCATCAAAAAATTTTAGAGCTTGGTTCGCAATATTTTTGGAGATATGATCTGTGGAAGATAGTGCTTTTTCAGGCTCCTGAATTGCATCTCAAAGAGGTGATCGTGGGAAAAGTTCAATAACTCTCTCTCTGGGGATCGGATTGGAGTGCCGTAAAAAGTTGTCGTAAGTACACAGACTGTAGCATCTTCACTATCAATTTTAGAGACAAAGGATGAAACAATGATATGTGGAAAGTGGTACAAGTTCGCTCTACTGAACCAGTCCATAATTAGGTCATTGTGGGAGATTGGACACAACTTTGTCTTGGAGAATCCAAATCAAGTCAGACCTATGGCATTAGAAATATAATTCAGAGGGCTACATCGGAACCAAAATTCAGATATTGAAGTGCTGCAATCACAGAGATAATCCTATTTCAATATCAAGCTCCTCAAAAGCAAGAAAAAGGTGTGTATTTTTTTTCCGAATTGCATAAGTCTTGTTTGAAGAATCAATTTTAATTGATTCCAAGGGAATATTGTAGAATAGATATTAGTATTGGGTTCTAAAATATGCCCCGTAAAAATAATTCAACACCCATTAAGCCTTCAGAAGGCTCTACTATGACTCATGAAGATGAAGAATTGCAACATGATCTATCAAAATTACAAGAGCAAGTGCAACAAATTTCACTCTCGCAAAGAGCAACAAAAAATGAAATGGAAGTTTTGAAGAAAGGCATGGAAGCTAAGATGGATGGCATGGAAGCTGGCATGGAAGCTAAGATGGAAAACATGAAGAATGATCTAAAAACAGACATCAAAGGTTTGACAAAGTTGATACAAGAAATGTTTCCTAATGGTGAAAAGATAGTAGAAGAACCTCATGATGAGAACAAAATCAATGTTAATCGTGATTTCATAAACTCTAATGTTGGCGGGAAGAACCACCATATTCAAAAAATGGATATGAGGAAGTTTGATGGAAAGGATCCTGTAACATGGATACTACAGATGGAGCAATATTTTGATCTCCATAACGCGCAAAACACACAAAAGGTACGCATTGCAACTTTACATTTAGAACAAAATACATTTGTATGGTATCAATGGCTTTGCTCCCGTAAAAAAATTGTCACTTGGTCAATTTTTACGGAGGAAATGATAGCACATTATGAGGATACGAAGAGCAACACCTTCTTTAGCCAATTGATAAATCTTAAACAAAAGGGTTTAGTGGGGCAGCACATTGAGGACTTCCAAAAATTGAATATAAGGGTAACTGATATTCCAGAGGAACACAGGATCGATCTCTTCATATGCACTTTAAAGGATAACATCCAACATGAAGTTCGTGTTTTGGAACCAGATTCATTGGAGAAGGCATTCAGGTTGGCAAGAAAAGTTGAATGTAAAATAATGGCGACAAGGAAGCCTACCACTCAATTATATAAAGAAGGAAGTGTTGCTACGCCTAGATTTCCACAACCTACAAGGTTGACACCACAACAATTGGAAGAAAAAAAGAGCAAAAGGGCTTTGCTACAGTTGTGATAGCAAATACACTAAAGGTCATAAGTGTGCTGAGAAGAAATTATTTTACATAGATTGTGAAGAGGAAGAAGAAATGAACAAGAAGAGGATATACACCAGGAACCAGCCCTAGAAGAGGAAGAAATGAATCCGACCATATCGTGTAATGCACTGGCAGGAATTACCACTCCTCAAACTCTCAAGATACAAGGACAAATCAAGCAGAAAAAGGTAATAGTGTTGATTGATTCAGGTAGCACCCATAATTTTATTCATTGTAAGGTAGCCAAGGAATTAAATTGTTTCCTATACCCAGCACCAGAATGTCAAGTGATGGTTGCAAATGGAGGAACTATAAATTGCTCTGGAAAATGCCATAATATCAAGCTAACCATGGGGGAATATGTATCGACTAGTCCAATGCTTTCCATTCCTATGGGAGGTGATGATGTTGTACTAGGAGTACAATGGTTACAATCTTTGGGGACGGTAGCTTTTAATTTTCAAGAACTTTTCTTGAAATTTTTTTCAGAAGGAAAGGAAGTCAAATTACGGGGTATTGAAGGGAAGCCGTGAAGGATAATAAGCTCTAATGTCATGACAAATCTTCTAAAGAAAGAACAACGAGGCGTAATTGCACAATTATGCTCACTAGAAGTTCCGACATCAAAATCATCTATTTCTGCAGATCTCCAACAAGTCTTGGACAATCATTCCAAGGTATTTGAAACTCCCAAAGGACTCCCACCTATTCGTGATCATGATCATGCTATTCATTTGATTCCAGGAAGTGTTCCTCCAAACATCAGGCCTTATAGATATCCTTACCTCCAAAAGAGCGAAATTGAACGTATGATTGCAGAAATGTTAGAGGTGGGTATAATTCAACCCAGTCAAAGTTCTTTCTCTGCTCCTGTAGTGTTGGTACACAAGAAGGATGGATCATGGCGAATGTGTCCGGATTATAGGGAGCTCAATAAGCTCACAATTAAAGACAAATTTCCCATTCCTGTGATTGATGAATTATTGGATGAATTACATGGAGCAATTTATTTTACCAAGTTGGATCTTCGTTCAGGATATCATCAAATTAGAATGAAGACTAAAGATATTCCAAAAACAACATTTCGAACTCATGAGGGTCATTATGAATTTTTGGTCATGCCTTTGGCCTTACCAATGCACCTTCTACATTTCAAGGGTTGATGAATTCCATTTTCAAACCCTTCCTTAGAAAATTTGTGCTAGTATTTTTTGATGAGATACTAATCTACAGCAGGTCTTGGAAGGATCATGTTGAACATGTTGACAGGGTGCTCAAACTATTGCAGGAGAAACAATTATATGCAAAAAAAATCCAAATGTTTCTTTGGAGTACAAGAGGTGGAATATCTGGGTCATATTGTATCTCACGAGGGTGTTAAAGTAGACCCTAACAAAATTAAAGCCATTAATGAATGGAAAGTCCCCACAACCATAAATCAGTTGCGAGGATTTCTCGGGTTAACAGGGTATTATCGCAAGTTTGTTAAGAATTATGGGAGAATAGCAGCACCTCTAACAACATTATTGAAGAAAGATGCATTTTCATGGACTCCTGAAGCAACTAAGGCCTTTGAACGTCTTAAAGAGGCAATGTGCCTAGCACCGGTCATAGCTACACCAGACTTCACAAAAACCTTTATTGTGGAATGTGATGCCTCAGGAAATGGAATTGGTGCGGTTTTAATGCAGGAAGGAAGACCGATTGCTTTTGAAATTCGTCCAATCAAAGGAAAGTATTTACAGAAACCTATTTATGAGAAGGAAATGTTGGCAATAGTGCATGCACTAAAGAAATGTCGAACTTACCTAATGGGAAGAAACTTCAAGGTAAAAACTGATCATGATAGTCTGAAACACTTTTTGAAACAAAGACTATCATCAGAAGAGCAACAAAAATGGGTCACAAAGATGTTGGGTTATGACTTTGAAATAATCTACAAAAAAGGAAAGCTTAATGTTGTTGCAGATGCACTCTCAAGAAAGAATGAAGAGATGGAAGCATTGCTTTGTGCCATTTCTATTATCCAACCAGATTGGATAACCGAAGCAAGAGATGAATGGAAGAAGGACAAAGATGTATGGACACTCATTCAAAAGTTGCAAGAAGATCCTAGTACATCTGATACATTTAGTTGGAAAAATGATTCCTTATGGTACAAAGATCGCTTATATCTTTGTAAGAATTCCCAACTAAAACAAAAGATTCTTCTGGAATTGCACACTTCTCCTTTAGGAGGACACTCAGGATTTTTAAAAACTTACCACAGGTGAAGAAAGAATTTTTTTGGGATGGCCTTAAATCTGATATTCAAAAGTTTGTGGCGGAATGTTTGGTTTGCCAGCAGAATAAAGTTGAGACAATTAAGACCCCGGGACTTCTACAACCTTTATCCATTCCAATTCAACGTTGGAAGGAGATTTCAATGGATTTTATCACAGGTTTACCTAAGTCCGAAGGAAAGAGTGTCATCATGGTGGTAGTTGATAGACTTACCAAGTACGCACACTTTTGTGCATTATCTCATCCATTTAAAGCAAGTACAGTTGCTACTACATTTATGGACACAATTCAAAAGCTACATGGAAACCCAAGGGTTATTGTGAGCGGCAGAGATCCCATTTTTACTGGAAATTTTTGGACGGAGTTATTTTCTTGTTTGGGTACTCAATTAGCTCATAGCTCATCTTATCATCCTCAATCTGATGGTCAAACCGAGATAGTAAATAAATGTTTGGAAGGATATATTCATTGTTTTGTATCTGATAAACAAACACAATGGGTCAAGTGGTTACCTCTTGCCGAATGGTGGTATAACACTTCTTTCCATACTGCAGCAAAAATGACCCCATTTATGGCACTTTATGGATATCATCCACCATCCATCACATCATCTTTAAGGGAAAATTTGAAGGTTCAAGCAATGGAAGATCACATCAAGCATCAGCAAGAAGTTCTCCAACTCTTAAAGGATAACCTGAATTTGGCACAAAATCGAATGAAACAACAGGCAGATCAACATCGCAGCGAGAGAAGTTTTGTTGTAGGAGATTGGGTATTTTTACGGCTACAACTATACAAACAAATGTCCCTCAAGCAAGCTAAGAAGGATAATAAATTATCGCCAAAGTACTATGGTCCTTACAAGGTGTTGCAAAAGATTGGTACTATGGCATACAAATTGGAGCTTCCTGCTTCTTCGCGAGTACATCCAGTTTTCCATGTTTCATGCTTAAAGAAGGTTATAGGTGAAAATCTTCCAGCTCAAACAATATTTCCAGAACTTGATGAGGAAGGAAAAATCATATTGGAACCTGAAGCGGTCACGGAAACAAGAACTCGACAACTACGGAATCGATCAATTTCAGAGTATCTCATCAAGTGGAAGAACTTACCCACCGAAGATTCTACATGGGAGGATGAGAATTTTATACAGAAGCACCCAGAGCTACTCAAGTGTTGAGGACAACACTTTTTTGAAGGAGAGGGGCATGTTAGGTCCCTATATTACTAGTATAGTCCCTTATTGTTGTTAGTGTAACCCCCTTATTGTTATTATTGTACCCTTTTAACCCCCATTTTATTATTATTGTGCCCTTAAATTATTATTGTTAGGCCGGCTAGGATTACATTGTGGCCCACTAGGATTACATTATGGCCCCATGGACTCCTATATATAGAAAGGAGGTTTTGTAAACTGGATCATCCAAGAATTTTTCATTTATGTAATGTATTGGAGGTTGCCCCCTCGAAGTGGCTTATTTCTAAGGCGTTGATATCTCTTTTCTTCTATTTTTGGATTTGGTTACACAACAAAACCCTTAGGGAGATAAGTTGAAAATACAAGTTGAAAAAGTAGTTTTATTATTTTATTATTTTATAATATTTTTACCTTTTTACCTCAAAAATAGTGAATCATCCCCCATGGTTGACATCATCATATTGTTGGTTCTTATAAATTTTATTTTGGTTTTACAATTTTCTTATGAGGCCCATTTTAGACCTCCAAATTTCTCTCAGTTCCATCACATTCAAATCCATCAAAATCCACCTTAGGTTCACATGCATTGGTTTAAAGTTTGATAGTGGCCACCTGCCTAATTTTTCCTGATTCCGCATCAAATATAACTACAGATAAGCTGTTTTCGCTACGGACTCACCTGACTAGTATATAGCGAATTTTTCAAGTTTATAACTGAAAACTCTGCGGAATCATGCTTTTATGCACACATTAATGGATGATGAGTTGTCAAGTTTTTAGAGGTTTAGGGTGAATGTGAATTCATGTGATCGGTTATTACAGTCATCCAAGCATGCATAATCATAAGTGTCATCCATCATTACCTTTCACTCCTCCCATTTGTCATTACTCCTTCTATATTCGAATTTCAGTTTTTAAACTCACCTCCAAAGCTCTTCCCTATCATCCTCCTTTCAATATTTGTATGCAGTAGTTGATTATTTTCATTGAGGAGTCCAGATCCATCGCAAGCAACTTGTTGTTCAAATTGGTTTCTTTGTATGTGTCACTATTTCAAGAAGGAAGCATAGTATAATGAAGATGTCCATGAAGAAGAAAAAAAACAAAGGAGGCTCATGTGTAAGATATGAACCTATGGATTTCAAACTACTCATTGAAGACCCCAGCTTTGTAGAATATTTCAGCAACCTTGGATGCATAAAATTCTGTCAAAAACTTCAAGGTTTTCATGCTCAGGTATCAAAATATTTTGCAGCGAATTTCATAGGTACAACTTTGAAGGTGGGGGTTTTAAGTTTTGTAGTGTCACCAGAGACAATTACTCAAGCCACAAAAATATCAAGGATCGGTGAAGAGCAGTTCAAAGCCATTAAGTTTAAGATGTAGAACTGTGATGAATTTATAAAACCTAAGCACATTGGAGCAGATATGGCTTCTAGAATTCCAAGGAGCTACATGAAAGATAACTACTCCAAATTGTTTTTTGTGATTGAAAATTACTTTACTTGTGAGGGGATATTTAATATGTCTACCTATACCATTTCATACTTTTTTTTCACTTTACTGGTAAGAAGTCTCTTGATGTTCCCTTTTTCTTGTTTAGGAGCTTAGGGAAGATGTCACACAAGGTTTAACCCAGAGAAGAAAGCAGTGAGACCTCAATTTTCCATCATGGGTTAATCAAACTTCTAGTGCTGGAGGAGCTAAAGAAACTAAACAGAGACTGGGCTACCTTTATTTTTCTTAGTGGTTATGAAGTTGATTCACTAACACCAAAGAAGACTCTAAAGTCAAAAGCCACTCCTTAAAACAAGAGTGAAAAATATACAGCTGAGACAGAGGGTGTGAATGATGATGAGATAGAGCCAATTATAGAGCCAGTGGATATCGAAGTAGAGCCTTCACAAGAGACAAAAACTCAATAGCCTACACCTGCAACCAGCAAACAAAATACCAGCAAGAAAAGCCATACAAGGGTAACCAGAAGTCAAAAAATTGGGAATGGTAACCTTTAAGATTCTTCAAGCTATATACATTGAGGAGACTCAAGTGGTCAAAGCTGAAGATATTAAAGGTGAATAGAAGAATAAGATAGGTATGACTGCTAAAAATCTTTTGTAGGAGAAGATGCAGGGTTTATGTTTCATCCAAGAGAACCACTCACCAGGCTGCAACTTGCCAAGGGTGTCATGGAAAATAAGAAGACAGAGGTTACTGACAGAGGAAAGAAGCCTATTCAATAATATATCATTGATTTGTCTCCAGCTGCAGAGGATATCATTGTGCAAAGGAAGGGTAAAGATAAAATGGTTGAGAAAACTGAAGTGCAGGTGTTAAAAGAGCAGTTGAGAGAGGCTAGAAAAGAGGCTATTGAGACAAAATTTGAGTTGCAGGAAGCCAAGCTAGACAAGAAGCTGACGGAAGATTTCGAAGAAAATATAAATGACCAACTAAATAAATATGATGAGTCATTAATAAATGCCAAGAAATTGTTGAAAAGGACACTTCCTTTGAGAAGGGTAACGAAGCACACAAGAAACAGAAATTTATGGTTGCAAGCTGAAATAAAGAAACTCAAAGGTTAGGTCAAAGAGCTAGAGGAAAAAATGGAGATGATAAAGTCTAGGTTAAAGAAAAGAGGCCTTAAAATCACAGTCATAAATGAACTTGAAGAAATTCACCCTCTTATTTCCAAAGGTGAAGCTTCCAAAGTTTGAAGAGTAGACCAAATACCTTTTTGACATTTTTGCATCACTCAAAAATCAACATTTGCAGATCCATAAGAAAAAATTGGAGAAAAAGGAAAAAACATTATTTTTCTACTAATTAGGAAATTTCGTAGTGAATCTTAGGCTTGAAGCCCAGATTTCACTATGAAATCGTTGTAGGTGTCTTTTTGGTCAAAATCATGGATATGGTCAAAATCAAAAGGGGAAAAAATTTGTATTTAGATCATGTGACTCGAAAAAAATTTCTAAATTAGAAAAGAGGACTAATAGGTGGCATAGATTGGTGAAATAATTTTTCTACAAAATTTCACAACGAAATTTCCTTGATTCCCCTGTTTCTGCAGCGAGCTACTTTTTGTAGCAATTTTGAGTTTTAATGGTTCATTGGAGGTCAAAAAACCACGTGGAAGGGATAAAGAGTATCAGAGAAATATTTTTTTTGGGGCTTGGTCTTCGATAAGGTTGTCCATCTCAACAGCTCATCATAAAGACAATTAGAATTTATCATGTCATCACCTCCTTAAAAGTAGGAAGGCTAGTTTCCTAAATTAGTTGGGGCATTATGTTTTAGTCATGGTCAATGCCACCCAAGCACATGACTCTCTTAGATGTAAATATGCAGTATTTTCAGTTCTTTGATGTGATAAATAGGTTGTAGAGTCCTAGTAGGTCTCTAAGTCGTAAAGTTAGTAGTTGTCATTTTTTTTCCTTGTAATATGATTTTGGTTAGATTAGGTGTCAAGAGAAGCATTCGAAGGCTCAACCTTGTTGAGAGGATCAATATAAATATGCCTAAGCTTATTAATAGGAAAATTATTAAAGGAGAACAGGTTTAATGATGTTGAATATAGAAAAACTATTCTAAACATTTTCCCATTAGTAATATACAGTGGTTGTTGGCTCTTTCTTCACCTAATATTCATCTGATGTTTTGATGAGCACTTGTCTTATGTACCCTGCTATTTTGTCTTCAGTACTTTGATGTTTGATTAGGTAGAATTCATGTACATCATGCTCTAAATTCCTTCAAGCATTAGACTTCTGTGTAACTGTTTGTCTTGTCTTTTCATAAAAACATATATATGACTCAGCTTCCACAAGAAGAACCATGTCACTGAGTATCTTAACACTGACTCCATAGTCCCAATGGTAGTGATTTCTATACATATTTCACCTGCATACAAAAAATCTTAAAACACTTTTGTTAGAGTTATCCATCTATGAGTTTCATTTACATAATATTATCAATATCTTTGAGAGATCCCTCTCAGGCTGAAAAGGCTAATTTTCAGCTAGAAGTTGGTTTGAAGGAGTTACTCTACATTGTTTGGTGGAGCAGCCCATCTGTACCAACTTAGTGATAACAATATGAATCTTATTGAATTTGTGTTATCTATGTTATTGTGATTGTTGTTATCTTGTGAACTATTTTGCAGATTAACTAATGATTCTTTTGTATTTCTTGTGCATCTCCTCTAAGTTAGTATGATTTCTTTATTCTAAGGGACTCATTTTTTTACCTTCGATGTGATGGAACCTTTAATTCATTACATTTAAAAATTCACAAATATTATACACTTTCTTCCACAAAAGTTATGTATATATCATTCTATGTGTTTATCACAACCAAAACACATCTATGAAACCACTAATTTGGAAATCAATTTTTTTATGGTTCGAGCTCCTACTCCAAATGGTGTGGTGTCTAATTAGGACTTCACATTGGGGATACCCCCTTTCGTGTTGGCGGATTCCAACACCGTCAACACAAAATTATGTTGTAAGGTTGTATGATGATCCTCAGGAACCTATTCCAAGGATACTAACATTTTTTTTCAGGTTTAGTTGTACCCTAAAAGTTCATTTTCCAAATAAAGGGAGAGTATTTCACACTTTATGGTTGAAATGGCCTCAATACCATGAACAAGGTTAAAGGGAATAAATTATTAGGAAATCTCTATCGATGTTTGATAGGTTCAAAAAGTAGGAAATGCATGATTCTAGTTATTTGTGTGCTTGTCAACCATCCATTAAAGCATGTTTTTTAGAGTTGTATTTTTTTTTCCAAGGAAAAAATTCATAATTTTATTAATGGAAAAAAATTACATGTTACATGTGCTAGTAATTGTCAATCAAGACAGACTACGAAATTGAAAATAAGAACCTATAATACATGGGGAGAAAATTAAGACCTATAATACATGGGGAGAAAATTAATATTTTCTCCCTTTCTTATTTTCAACCTCACACCAAGCTCCTTGAGATGGTGTGGTATAGATAAGGGCGAGCTAGGTTTCTTCTATGACTGTTCCATTGTCCTTATCTAAATCTGAGTTTTCTGAGTTGTGCTGTCTTTTATTTCCTCCATTGTCTGGTGCCCTAGGGTCCTTTGCTGGCTGAACCATGGAGGTAAGGTCAAAACAGTCTGGCATCTCTTGTTCTTGTGTCTCTGGATCGGTGGTTGTCTAGTTATTCTCATTTGGGATGTGGACATACTCTTCTTCTTTTGTCTCTTGTTCTACTCCACCTGAAGGAAATTTCCATCCTTTGGGTGTTTTCCCTATCATTTTCTTTTTTCTGTTATCTCTTTTTTATTTCAGGCATGTATTTTTCAAATGACCAGTGTTCCTGCATATTCTTCACCAGAATGCAGTGTTTTCATAGTCTAGATTTTGTATCCATTTATGTTTTTTTATGATTTAGTTGTATACTTTCTGGTAGCCCTTTACTGAGGTCCACTTCCACATAGATTCATGTGAAGGTGTAGATCATCTCTTCGAAGCGTTGAGTGTCTATTTTTATGTATCTCCCAATGATGTTCCCTATGCCTTATAAAACATATTCATTCCAAAAATGAAGAGGAAGGTTGTATAGCCGAATCCAGACTGTAATTATAATTACTTCCATCATGTTTGCATGAAATTATGGGAACCAAGGTGTGATGAAAAGCCCGGTGGATCCCCAGAACCATGGTCCCTCCCTAAGGATGATGTCTCTAGCTTTCGAGGATGGAAACTTGACAATGAAAAAACCCTTTGAACAGAGGTGGATTTCACAGTACATGGTCCATTTGGTGAATATCCAGTGAAAGAGCTTCATTGGTTTGGACCAGAAGCTGTTGAATCTATAGATTATTGCTTGAGATTCAAATGTGGTTCAATGTTCGTCAATCTCTAGAATATCTATATTCAATTCTGATAAACAATTTAGTTGCTCCACAATGTATGGTTTGGGGGAATTCTCTATTGATTCGGTTGGTGTTGCTGCTTTGTGTTTCCCTTGTAAAATGTTCTTATATGAGGGATGTTTTGGGATGTTGTTTTTTGAAGTGTTGGTTCCCCTTATGGGTCCTTGAGTTCTGTGTTTTTTTGTTGTAACTCCTCTCAATCTCAGGTTGAGATAAATAGTGGATCTTGGACCAATGTAGTAATATTTTATTGAGCAGGAGTCTTGTAGGGACCTCCCACGATATATCAAATATTGCAGATGACATGGGTAACGAGTGGATAGACTAATATTTTGTTTCAATTTTACAACCCTATCGGTATCCTGATCCCATATTAAAAAATTATTCCCCACAGGGGGTTTTATGAAAATCTAAAAGTGAACAGAGCATATCTCATTGTCTGTGATCCTTGTGTAATCTCCTATGGGGTTCTTCTCTGGCATCATAGATAGGGTCCAATGGGTTCCAGATAACATTGCACAATAGTGATCGGCGGCGAGAGGAAGTACATTAAAAATTAGCGAATAACACAAGAAAATGTGGTCTTAGCCACTGTGAAGCCATTGTGCACGCACAGAACCCAGTGGTAGAAAATAGTCTCAGTCCCGCATTGATTCCTTTGGTGCCCAACTTGGTCTGTGCTTCAGGGATATGTGGCCGCTCCTATGATGTGTGCCCCAGCCCCCGAGTACTAGTGCCTGACTGAATCTTTGAAGCCCATGCGTAGTAGCTATGTGCGAAAAAGTGGAAGCCAACCATATCACAAGGCAGAAGAGAGTACAGGGGATTCGAGGGGTGACAACTGAGGGGTCAATGGAGCCACAAAAACTGTCTTCGAGCCAGTCTGGCAAACTAGCAGGGTGAGGGTGCTTCCAAGTCCTTATTCCATCTGTTGTGCAACCAAGAGAGGACACTGACATGCGATATTGATATCCAATCCCGAAAACCCTAGCAACCATGGTTTCTCCGAATTCTCTCGGTTGAAATTCCTTTTTCCTTCACAAGAGATTTATATTGATGGCCTTAACTTGTCCATTCCCCTTGTTATCACTTAGCGAAAACTCTAGCTGTGGGAAAAAACCTAAGGTAACCTTAAACCTCATTTAGGCTAAAAGCTAGAACTTCAATTCAGAGAGGGATCTCTCCCTAAAATACAACTACCCAAAGATCACTATAGTAGAATGTTTCACTTTTAAAATCTATGGTCAGATTTAGTTCATAGGATGAAATTGGTTGGGTTGTCTAAAAAACATACCATTGGGCATGGAGTCCAGTTCTAAACAAGTAAACCTATAGATATAATTAAAAATCTATTAAAAACATGATAGCAACAAGTCCTTTGACTATTTGAGAAATTGGAAGAAAAGGACTAAAATGAGACATAATATACAACTGATTGAGGAAAAAAAATAATAGTGCCTAATAAATAGTAGAAAGGAGCATCAATGAATTCCAATATTGGATACTAACATTTTGATTCATGAAAGAAATTTTTTATAATAGAGAAGAAACTAACATGGAGTTACAACATATGAATTTTTTATAAAATTCTCATTAAAAACTGTAATATATTTAAGACTTCTCAAATATACGAAAATGAAAAATGTTTTTCAATAAATTCCAACCCTTCTTCATTCTTCATAAATTATTTTATAGAAATTACATAAAATGTTTTCAAAATAATAGTCTCCATATTAATTACAATAATTCGAGATACCTAAAATATCTTCAAGTTCATGCATGTAAAATATAAAACTTAGATACATTCAGTTTTTCCTAAAATTAGCTATAGGAAAATATGTTGATATATAGGTGAAGTAAAATATCTTATCAAACTATCTTCCTTGGAAATAGTGTTGAGATACAACAAGAAGATCCTAGTGAAAATTATGCACCTACACTAGGATGGAGCCTTAGGCTATTTTTAGGTGGATGTCTATTTATAGATGCATGAGAAAATTCTATTTATAGATGGGGTCTATTTATAGATTTATGTGCAAGTTCTATTTGTAGATTGCATGTCTATTTATAGATGCATGTCGGCTATTATTATCCCTTAATATTAGTTGGACAATAAACAATATTCTATTCTCAATGAGCACTTGGAAATAGTTAACTTAAGTGGCAAATAAGTTAGCTATAGGAATTTTGAGTTGAGTGGTTAATTGGTGGGAAATGCAGGTGGACTTAGTTGTAACTGAGTGATTCAAAGTTGTAATAGTGTTGGAAGTGTAGCTATGAAAGTTTTAAAGTAGTTTAAATCAATTAAGTGAGTTAAAATCAGTTGTGATAGTTGTAACTAAAGATACACTAGTGAGAGATCAAGTGAATTAATTATTAATTAATTCACAATTAGTGGCCCCAAATGCAACTGAAGGTTTACTATTGTTAACTACATGCATGTCAGATCCAGTGGAGACCCAGTTGAGATGTAGGTGAAAGGGACAGATTGACAATTAGTTGTGACATTAGTGGTTTCACACATGCAACCACACACACGTTGGATGTGCCCGTGAGGATTTCCTAGTCAAGGCAAACATGATTCCATTCATTCAGGGATTTCTATTAGCTGGGATTGCACAGTAGAGGCAGGCTATCTGGAGGCAGTAAATTGGCTAAGGAACTTGCCAATTTTTGTATGACAGTGTGAGACTAGTTAACTATTGTACTGAGAGCTCTTGGAGTAGATATTTGTATGTAATTGTTTCATGATCCACTGGAGATCCAGTTCATATGTAAGTGAAAGGGATAAGTTTACTATCAGTGTGACATTAGTGGTTGCACACATGCGACCACACACACAATTGATGTGCCCATGAGGATTGTGCAGTCAAGGCAAGCAGGATTCCATTCATTCAGGGATTGCTATCATCTAGGATTACGCAGTAGAGGCAGGTTATCTCGAGGGAGTAAATTGGCTAAGGAACTTGCCAATTTTTGTATGACAATGTGAGACAGTTAGCTATTGTACTGAGAGCTCTTGGAGTAGAGATTTGTATGTAATTGTTTCATGATCCATGATATATACAAAATAGAATATAGTGGGGTTTTTAGCTTTATGCTTTCCCGGTAAAATTATCTGTGTTATGTGTGATTGATCTTTCTTCATGATATTGTGATTGGCGATTGTTGTTCAAATTCTGAAAAGATTTTGTAGAAGCGATTATGTATTTAACAGTGGTATATAATTGTTAGATCAGGAGAATCCAGGAAATACATATTTTATATTAAATTTCTACATGGTATCAGAGCACAGGAGATTGCAATTGTGAAGCAAGAGCTGAGTTTGTTAGTGGAAATACTTCAAATTCGCAGAAATACTTTCTTGGTGCTATAGTTTATTTAACATCGAAATTTTTTTCAATTGCTTCTGGTTAGAGTATGCACTCTAGGGCAGCTCGAAATACATTTCTTGGAAGGATAGTATGGAGGTGGTGCTCAAAGATAATGGCTTGAAGGAATTCATTGACAATGATGTTCCTAAGCCTACTTAGACAGATGCTGCATTACTTGATGCATGGAAAAATAAAATGGCAAAGGCGAGGAGGATTTTGTTGGAAGGAGTACGAGGCCACATTATCTCAAGCCTTCATGGGAAAGCCACACCATATGATATGTGGAAGGCTTTGATGGATATTTTCCAAAACAGCAATGACCATATTAAATTGGCGCTCAAATATAAACTCCGGAAGATCAAGATGGAAAAGGGTGACAACATTCCAAAGTATCTCACGAAGTTTGTCCAATGTTGGGATGAACTGGGTAGTGTGGGAATAACTATTGCTGATGATGATTTGGTGAGCTTGGCTCTCTTGGGACTTCCTAAGTGTTGGCACAGTTATGAAGGATCTGTCAACAAACAAGAAAAATTACCAGATTGGGAATGACTGTGGTCAGATCTAGTGCAGGAGGAGTTCAGGCGGAACACCAAATATGGCTCTTCATCAAAGCATGATGATGAAGAGGATTGTTCTTTGGCCGCCAAGGAAAGGAAGGGGAAGGGGAATAAATTCCATTCTAAATCTGAGTTTAAAGGCAAGAAGATTCATTTATCCAAGGTGAAGTGTTTTCATTGTCACAAACATGGGTATATTGCTACTAACTATCCACAAAAGAAGAAGAGCAAGAAGGTTGCTGGAGCTACAGCTAGTGAGGTCCTTGCCTTGCAATTTGAGATTGACTTCTCTTTGATCGCATGTATGGTGTTAATTTAATTGGGATCGGTGTGGCATTTAGATAGTGGCACTTCCTTCCACATGATGGGAGATAAGGATCTTTTCACTGACTTGGAGGAGAAAGATATCCAAATGCATATAGAGATGGGCGACGATGGACGATACAGTGCGACTGGAATTGGGACCATTACCTTTCATAGGGAGTTCGATAAACCATTTCAATTGAAAGATGTTATGCATGTTCCAGGTCTGAAGAAAAACTTGGTCTCAGTCACAATGTTGGAGGACAGAGGCTATGACATTGTTTTCAGCGATGGAAAAGCTTTCCTGTGACATAAAACATCGGTTCAAGCCAAGAGGATAGGGATTCGAGTTAAGAATCTCTACAAGCTGGAGGTAGATGGTTGCAGTACCATGATGGGCAAGGCAGAAAAAGTGGTGAGATGAGATGAGGGTGAATTATGGCATAGGCGATTGGGCCATCTTCATCATGGAGCCTTGAAAGTCATGCAACAAATATCTACTAGAATTCCAATGGGAACACATGTTTAGTTAGATCAGTGCAAGGGTTGTGTCATGGGGAAGTATGTAAAGTCCACCTTTCATGAAAAGGAGAATTGTGCTTCGGGGATCCTTGAGAGAGTTCACACAGACGTGTGTGGACCATTCTCGGTTGCTTCAAAAACAAAACATAAGTACTATGTTATTTTTGTTGATGAATTTTCTCGTAAATGATGGATCTTCTTCATGCAGAAGAAGGATCAAACATTCTAAAAGTTCTATGAGTTTAAGGCATTGGTGGAGAAAGAGTCAGGGAAGCAAGTGAAGGCTTCGAGGAGCGATAATGGTGGAGAATATATCTCTAACTAATTCAAGAAATTCTGCAACAAATAAGGAATTCAAAGAGAACTCATAGCGCCTCATAACCCACAACAAAATGGAGTCGTAGAGAGGAAGAACAGAATGATCGTGGGTGCAACATGAGCGATGTTACATGATCAGGGCCTACCAATGAATTTGTGGGAGGAAGCATGCAACACTGTGGTTTATGTGAAAAACGGTTTTCCTCATAGAGTACTTGGCATGAGTACACCTGAAGAAGATTTCACTGGCAAGTAACCAGATGTTTCACACTTTAATATTTTTGGCTCATATGTTTATCTGCATGTGACCAAGGACACCAGCAAGAAGCTGGAGCCAACTACTGAAGTTAGGATATTTATGGGGTGCACAGAAACACCTCATAATTATTGTGTGTATTTTCCAAAAATTTGAATGACTGTGGTGCAACAGGATATAAAATTCGATGAGGGGAAAGCCATGCGGTTGTCACTTGAGAGGGAGCTATACTTGCATGCAGAGGAGGAACTATTGGTTCCTAAAGATGAGTCTCTGAGATGTGGATCAGACACGAGAGGAGGTCCATGGAGTGGAGGAGTCCACTCACGCAGAACCAACCATTATAACTAGTAGAAGGTATACCACAGAAGCTGATAGGCTTAGACTTGATGCTGTACAGAATGTAGGAGCCCCTACTTCACAGCGCAAACAAAAACAATCCCTTGACCGATTTACTGGATACATGGATCTAATGAGAAAATTTATTGTGACTGAGCCATCTTACTTTTAGGAATCAGTGTAGGAGCCCACATGGGTAGATGCAATGGTGGAGGATTATGACTCCATTGTCAAACACAGTGCTTGGTAAATTGTTCCAAGGCTAGTTGATAAATCAGTGGTAGGTTCGAGATGGATCTACAAGGCAAAGCAAGTTGTTGATGGGAGTGTTGGAAAATACAAGGCCAAATTTGTGGCTCGGGTTTTATCACAGATCGAGGGGATAGATTATGAAGAAACCTTTGCACCTATCGCAAAGTATTCTTCCATAAGGACCATCCTTGCTCTATCATCGCAGATGGGCTAGTGCATTCATCAAATGGATTTGAAGACTGTGTTTCACAATGGGATCATTGAGGAAGAGGTGTACATAGATCATCCTAAAGGATTTGAGATATTCAGTCGTGAGTCGCATGTGTACCGACTCAAAAAAGTGTTGTATGGGCTGAAGAAAGCACCTCGTGCTTGGTACACTCAGATAGACAGCTATTTCATCGGACTAGACTTCACCAAAAGTGAAGCGGATGCAAACCTATACCAAATTGTGTTGTTGGGTAAGATTTTAATCATTTTTCTTTATGTTGATGATCTAATATTGACTAGTGATGAGAAGCTGATACACTCATGCAAGGAGGACCTTGCAAATGAGTTCGAGATGAAGGATATGGGCCTCCTTCATTATTTCCTTGGATTGGAAATATGGCACCGAGGTGGTGAAATTTTTGTGTCTCAAGGCAAGTATGCAAGGGAGATATTGGGTAAGTTTCACATGGAGGACTGCAAACCCATGGATAATCCTCTTCCAAGAAACTAGTGGAAAGAGGATGCTACTTTTGGAGAGGTAGTTGATGCTATTGTATATCGACTGTCAGGGGGTTCGCTAATGTATCTAGTGAACACAAGGCCAAACATTTTCTATGCGGTTAACCAGCTGAGTCAAGCGATGGTTAAGCCTACCAAGCTCTTTTGGAAGGTGGGAAAGCATGTCCTAAGATACCTGAGGGGCACATTTGAGTATGGTTTATGGTACAAATAGACGGATGAGGTGAAGTTTCATGGCTTCACGGATGCAGATTGGGCAGGCAACCCATTGGACAGAAAGAGCACATCAGGGGGGGATCTTTAGCATTGTATCTACAACTTTTTCTTGGTATATTAGGAAGCAGATATCCTTGTCACTCAATTCAGTGGAAGCGAAATACATGGAAACGAGTCAAGTTGCATGTGAGGCTATCTGGATGAGAAAGATCTTGGTTGGTTTGTTTGGTTCTTATTTAGATCCGACAATGATTCATTGTGATAATCAAAGTTTCATTAAACTCTTAATTAATCCTATGTTTCATGATATATCTAAGCATATAGATATATAGTATCATCATATCATATATTGTGTTCTGAGGAATATCATGTTGCTTCAGTACATTCCTACAGAAGATCGGGATGCAGATATTCTGAGAAAGGTGCTCACCAGGAGAAAATTCGAATACCATAGAGACAGGATCGAGTTGAAGGATAATCCCTTTATTTTTTAGAGGAAGTTTTGAGATTCAACAAGAATATCCTAGTGAAAATTATGCACCTACACAAGGATGGGACCTCAAGCTATTATTAGGTGGATTGTTGGCAATATGTTGCAATATGTTGTCCTTGATGGCAACCTACTTGAAGAAATTATTCTTGATGGAAACCTACTTGATGAGTTGCATTTTGATAAGCAACCTATGTTTTAAAGATGTAAAAATGATATTTTGACAGGTCAGTTCAGATGTGACAGAGAAAGGAATTCCAGTAAGTGCAAGAGAAATGAAACAGGAAATATTTCTCAATGTATACAGGTTTGATGAAGGAAACCCATGTATGGAGGAAATGTATACGCTACTTTTATGAAGGAAACCTACGTATACATTCATAATTAGTATATACACGGTTTTTATGAAGATAATTTGCGTATACACGTGGATAAGAACGATCCAAGTCGCGTATGACATTTGCGCTCTAAAATTATGATACCAAGGGGCATTACCATGGTATTAGCCCACAGTATTGAGTGATGTATTGTCTATTTGATTCCTTCCAAGAATACCATCAGCAGTTGTATGGTTTTGACTCATGGTATTGGTAAAGGCTAAATCTATATAAGGAGAAGAAGATCATAGTGCAAGGTGTGCATGAGTAAGGGTTGTAACTAAATAATTTTCTCTAAGGTATATCTGCATGGGATGAACTTTGTTTTAATTGATAGGTTTGTGTTGGAAATATGATGCAGAGTTTTGTCCTTGATGGCAACCCACTTGATAAAGATGATGGCAAACTACTTGATGAAAGTTGTACTTAATGGAAACTGACTTGATATACTAATTAATGATGTAAATCTGATGTGTCTACAGAGCAGCTCAGATGTAATGATGAAAGGAATTCCAGTATGTGCTAGACCAATGATGAAAAGTGTGTGTCTCAAGGCATACGCGGGTTTGTCTAGGAGAAGTAGCGTATGCACGCGGGAAAGTATGTGCCAAGTCGTGTATGCTCAATTGCGCTCTAAAAGTGTAAAACTAGGGGTTACTACCATGGTATTGACCCATTGTATTGAGCGCTGGGTTGTCTATTTGACCCCATCCAGGAATACCATCGGAAGAGGTGTGGTTTTGGCTCAAGGTATTGATAAAGGGTAAACCTATATAAGGAGAAGAAAATCATTGTGAAAAGGGTGTGCATGTGTCTGGGCTTTAAATGAATACTTCACTCTGAAGTTTATTTGTATGGTTGAACTCTGTTCTTAATCGATAGATTTGAATTTATGATGCACCCATGAATATGATGAAGGTTCAAAATCTCTAGATCTGGAAATGATGAATCTCTAGGATGATCTGAAAAGAAGTATTGAAGACCTGGCGCAATTCTATTGAAGATATTGAAGAAATCTGGGTAAGTCCATAGATCTGATCTGTTCTGCAAAGTTTATCTTTTATAGATCTATACGCATGTTCGTTTCATGAAAAGCGTGTATATACGCGGATCTGTTTAAACAAAGGAGCGTATGGACTATTAGGGTTTTTCTGAAAAGTGCACAGATGTATACGCGGGTTGCCTTTATTAAAAGCGCGTATATATGCGAGTCTGTTTGAAGAAAAGCGTGTATGCAATTTGAACTGATGGTTGCTCAAAGCTGATTGAGATTCTACATATCTATTCTGAAGTCTGGGTTATCTCTGATATTCTGGTTATAGTGGTTTCACTAATCTGTTTGATGCTCTGGGAAAAGGATGTTTGCTGATAAGTGAAGGATTGTGTTGAAGCTGTTTTGATCCAGTTTGAAAATTGATGAAATGTGGTCTGCAGTGGATCTGAGGGTTGAAGCCTTCAGTATGAAAGTAGAAGCTTTCTGTTAGGAGAGGCTGGTGTTAATATCAGGGGGTAGTAGCTCCCTTCCAGGAGAGGCTGGTAAACGAGAGCAGGGGGTTGTTGCTCCCTTCTATGAAAGGCTGGTAGAAGGTTGTAGCCTTCTGTAGGTGGGTGCCTGCGTGCTGGTATGAGTCTGCTCCAGTACATGTTGTAAGAAGTTTTCTTAATAATAAAGATTGAAGACTGAGACAACGGCAGCGGTGGTTTTCTCCCAAATTGGGTTTCCACCTAAAAATCCTGGTGTTCATGTGTGATTGAATGTGTGTTATGATTACTCTGTTCTTTATGCACCTGTTTACTATTTTCTAAACATCTGATAAATGAGTAATGCAATGATCTAAGTCATGAATTAAATGCATAATTAATTCACTGGATATACGCGAGTTCTGTAAAAGATATCCGCGTATATACGCGAGTTGAATTCAGGAAAGTAGCGTATGGGTTTTTAAGAAGGAAATATCAAAGTTTTATTGTCTGCACTAAATACTGATTCACCCCCCCTCTTAGTATTTTTCCAACAATTGGTATCAGAGCAGGTCCTTCTGAAAAAGCTTAGCCGCTAGAAGGAAGATCAAGCAAGATGAGCAATCAAGATGGAACAACATCTATCAAGCCTCCACTCTTTAATGGAAGAAATTTAATCTTCTGGAAAATAAGGATGAGATCCTATCTTCAGTCTATGGGAGTAGATGTATGGGCCATTGTTGAACAAGGATATCAATATCCAGCCGCAGTACCAATGGATCCGACGGAAAAGAAGAATTATGAAACAAATGCAAAGGCGGTCAATGCACTATTGGGAAGTCTAACTGAATCAGAATTTGTCAAGGTTATGCAGCTAAATACAGCAAAAGCAATATGGGACAAAATCATTCTAAGTTATGAAGGAGATGCAAAGGTAAAAAGTGCAAAACTCCAAATTCTTAGAATTGAATATGAAAATTTGAAGATGCATAATGATGAGAGTGTTGCTAGTTTCTTCTTACGTCTTGATGATATTGTAAATCGTATGAGAAACATGGGAGAAACAATAGCAGAATCTACTTTTGTTGAGAAAATCTTAAGATCACTAACAGGAAAATTTGAGTCAAAAGTTTATGCTCTTGAAGAAAAACAGGATCTTCAAAATCTTACTGTCGTACAACTCCATGGCATACTAATTGCTTATGAAATGAGAAGAGGAGGACCATCTGAAGTCAAAGAAGCCGTCTTTAGAGCTTCTGCAAAAGGGAAGGAAGTACAAGAAGCAGAAGGATCAGGATATATCTCAGAAGAAGATGAGGTAAATTTTGTAAAGAAACTTCAACTTGGCACAGGACGGTTCAGAGGTAAGCTTCCTTTCAAATGTTTTGATTGTGAAAGAGTTGGTCATTATGCTGCTAAGTGTCCTTATAAAGAAACATCTGCAAAAGGGAAGGAAGTAGCAAGAAGGAATAAGCACCGGTCTAGCACTAGGAAAAGTTACTACACTCATGAAGACAGTGATGGGTTCTCTAATAGTGAGGAAGAATGTGAAAAAGATCTTATACTTCTCATGGCATTTGAATCTAAAGATGAAAAGGATAATTTTGTGGATGCTCTAGAGGACAATGATTTTCTTGAAGAAAACAATCAACTCAAAATTCGCTTAGAAGAATGTAAAATTCTCTTAGAAGAAAGGAAAATTACCATAGAGACTCTGAAAAGGCAGAATGAAGAAGCGAAGAAACACAATGAGAATTTAGAATGTGAAGTAGTAAGTCTAAGAAAATAACTTGAGAAATAAAAGACTCTGAATCTTAGATTTGCTAAAGGGTTTGAAACCTTAGATGAGATTATCAAGGTACAACTTTCTCCTCTTATAAATAAAGGTCTTGGATATACCGGAGAATCCTCTCAGGCTTCAGCACCAAATTATCTAAAAGCAGCTACAGCTGATTTACTACATGTAGCCACTCAGCAAGGGAATAAAGAATCTTTACAGGTAAAGCATGATCATCACAATTCAAGGAACACTAACAGGAATGTCTTTCAAAGAAGCTACAACCAACAGGTAAATTCAAATAGAAGATTTCATGATTGCAAAAATTTCTACTTCAATGGACAATGTTTCTCATGTCACAATTTTGGTCATAAAGTTGTTCAATGTGTTGCCTATAAAACCATCATGACAAGAGAAGCAAGAAAGAAAAGGAT
Organism: Pinus albicaulis; assembly: GCA_034641835.2. Classification (NCBI taxonomy): domain Eukaryota; kingdom Viridiplantae; phylum Streptophyta; class Pinopsida; order Pinales; family Pinaceae; genus Pinus; species Pinus albicaulis. Next base: position 35,930 of record JAXQQM020092512.1, on the reverse strand, counting down.
GGATATTGAACCAAAGAAGAACACCTATAACAACTTTTCTCCCCTTCAAAATGAAGTTGAATGTACTTATTGCAATAAATTTGGCCATTTAGAATCTGAATGCAGGAGCAAAGTCCAGCCAAAACAGGATTTTCCTTCAAGTTCCAAAGTATGGAAAAAGAAGGAATTACAGGTTGAAAATTGTGGGATAGCGTTATTTGCAGAAGGTGAAGAAAATCAATGGTACATTGATATTGGATGCTCAAGACACATGACAGGTGACAAAAGAAAACTTCTTGCATATAATGCTCTAGAAAAGGAAAAGAAAGTTACATTTGGAAATGATACCCCTGCTGTAATTAAAGGAAAAGGGTCTGTGTTTTTAAAAGAAAAGGTGAAGGCTAATAATGTCATGTATGTGGATGGATTAAGGCATAACCTGTTAAGTGTAAGTCAAATGTGTGATCAAGGAACTGAAGTTGTCTTTAGATCAAAAGAATGTGTGGTTCGTGATCTTGATACAGGTAAAACTATTATAAAAGGAAAAAGAACTCCAAGCAACCTGTATGTATTGAAGAACTGAAAAGATCAATGTTACTTGAGCAAATCTTCAGAAAATTGGCTATGGCATAGAAGGCTGGGGCATCTGAGCTTCTCTCAAATCAATAAATCAAGCATATTTAAAGCTGTTCGTGGTCTTCCCAATATTACTCTACCAGAGAATATCATATGAAAATCTTGCCAATTTGGTAAGAAGACCAGAGTGCAATTTAATGCCAAAGAAGGATCATCAAGTAAGCCTCTTGACCTTATTCATACTGACATATGTGGACCTATGAGGAAAATTTCACCACATGGGGAAGAATATTATATCTTATTTATTGATGATTTCTGTAGGATGTGTTGGATTGGGTTGATTAAACACAAAGATGAAGCATTTGAAAAATTTCAGATCTTCAAAGCACTGGTGGAAAATGAATTAGATCTAAAAATCAAGTGTCTTAGATCTGATCGAGGAGAAGAATATACATCAAATGAATTCCTTGAATTTTGTGAACAAAATGGCATAAAAAGACAGTTCTATGTAGCAAGCACCCCACAACAAAATGGCGTAGCAAAAAGAATGAATATAACAATTCAACAAATGGCTAGAGCTATGCTTGATGATTCTGGAACACCTCACATTTTCTGGGGAGAAGCAGCACATACAGCAGCAAACATTCTCAACAAGGCACATGTTCGGGTAAATAGTGACAAAACTCCATATGAACTCTGGTATGGTAATTCTCCCTCTGTGAAGCATTTTAGATTTTTTGGAAGTAAATGCTTTATCAAAAATAATGATGAAAATCTTGGCAAGTTTGAACCTAGATCAGATGAAGGGATACTTCTTGGTTACTCATCTACAAGAAGAGCATACAAATGTTACAATAAAAGGCTTCGAAAGATTGTTGAATGTATTGATGTTGTCATTGATGAGTCTCCTGCAGCCCCTAAAGAAGAAAAACAAATGACAGAAGAAGATGATGGTGACTATTGTCCTTCTACATCAAATAGGAATGATATAGACGGTGGATCCAATGAAGAACCTGAAGATGATTTATCTGAAAAGGCTCCTTCCATATATGTTCAAAAGAATCATCCAGAATCTCAGATTTTGGGAGATAAGGCATCAGGTGTACAAACAAGAAGGACTCTTGTAGGATCCTCTAGCTATCTGGCATTTCTATCCACTATTGAACCACACAATGTCAATCAAGCTAGCAAAGATGAATGTTGGGTTCAAGCCATGAATGAAGAGCTTGATCAAATTGAAAGAAAATGACACTTGGGAATTAGTACCAAGACCTCATAACAAAAATGTCATTGGAACTAAATGGATATTCAAAAACAAGTTAAATGAAAATGGGGATGTCGTAAGAAATAAAGCTAGACTTGTTTGCAAGGGGTATACTCAACAAGAAGGTATAGAATTTGAAGAAACTTTTGCTCCTGTAGCTAGACTTGAAGCCATAAGAATGTTTCTTGCTTTTTCAAGCTTCCAAAAAATCAAAGTTTATCAAATGGATGTTAAATCTGCGTTTCTCAATGGTGATCTAGAAGAAGAAGTTTATATAGAACAACCAGAAGGATTCATTTTGGGAAATGATGAAAAACGTGTTTGTAGACTTAAAAAGGCTCTATATGGTCTCAAACAAGCTCCAAGGGCATGGTATTATCGTCTTGACAAATATCTTCATCAACAAGGATTTTCAAAGGGGTCTGTTGATAGTAACTTATACACAAAAATTGAAAATGATAAACTTTTGATTGTGGTTGTATATGTTGATGATATCATTTTTGGAAGTAATGAAGAATCTATGAGTCAGAAATTTGCTTCTGTCATGCAGCAAGAATTTGAAATGTATTTACTTGGGGAACTAACATTCTTTCTTGGCTTGCAAGTGCATCAAACTACAGATGGTATATTCTTATCACAAGAAAAATACCTTAAGCAAATTCTGAAGAAGTATGGCATGGAAGAGTGCAAAACTGTAAGTACACCAATGATAACCGGATGTAATCTCAGTTCTCATGATGATTCTCCCACGGTGAATCAACCAGAATACAGATCTATGATAGGAAGTCTACTTTATCTCACTGGGACTAGACCAGACATTATGCATGCAGTTGGGATTGTTGGACGATTCCAAGCTAATCCAAAAGAGTCTCACCTTCAAGCTATCAAAAGAATATTCAAATATCTACAAGGAACTCAAGACTTTGGACTATGGTATCCAAAGAATGCTGATCTCACTCTTCATGCTTACACTGATGCAGATTGGGATGGAAATGTTGATGATCGGAAAAGCACTAGTGGTGGTGCATTCTATATGGGGCCCCGGTTAGTATCTTGGTTCAGCAAGAAGCAAAGCTCTATTGCCTTATCTACAGCAGAAGCAGAGTATGTGGTTGCCGCATCATGTTGCACTCAACTTCTTTGGATGATGCAAACCTTACAAGATTTCCAAATCAAATGTTCACCTCCTATTTCCATTATGTGTGATAATACAAGTGCCATCAGTATCTCAAAGAATCCTGTTATGTATTCCAAGACCAAGCACATTCCCATCAAGTATCATTTCTTACGTGAACAAGTGCTTGAACAAAAGGTGAAGTTGGAGTATGTTCCCTCCAAAGAACAAGTTGCTGATATATTTACCAAACCTCTGCCCAGGGAAGCGTTCGAATATCTCAGACACAAGCTGGGAGTAGTCTCTGCCATGCAGAGGATCAGATCTGATTAAAATTCTGAAGATTAATTTGGATATGCGGGTCTCCTAAAAGACAATCGCCTATATACGCGAGTTCATACACAGAAAACCGCGTATGTGTGGTTGCTGACAATTTTTTCTGGGTCAGCATTTCTTCAGCACAAGCTATGGTGCTGTTTGGTATCTCTGATGCTATTTGGAGTCTCTAGTGGTATTTCGGCTCTTATATTTCTGTTTCGTTCTCTGATTTTGGGTGAAGATGCCTTGATGATTTGCTGTTGAAAGTGTTCAGGATGCACATATTCAGGGGGAGCATTAGCCTTACTGAGAATAATGCATTGTTGGCATTATGATAATTCTGACTTATGATCTCTCTCTTGAGATCCTTTTGTCTTGGGTATGAAGGGTCATATTTTTAATTTGATGAAAAGGTCATGTTGAGACCTATGATGTAAATTGTAATATTCAGTCATGTAAGGACTTGTTCAATGTGTAAACCCACTTGGTTGGGTAATTGGATCAAATTGTGTAAACCCACTTGGTTGGGTAGCTGAGTCAAAATGTGTAAACCCACTTGGTTGGGTACTTGAGTCTCATCTGTAAATCCACTTGGTTGGATCTTTGATGTAAGTATGAGTCCTTGGTGATAGGAAGGTCATAGAGTCATGTACTTCATTGAAAAACATGTTTGAAGATCCGGCATGAACTCAGGGAGAGCATGGTAACTTCAGTGCACATCGGATATCCAGCGCTCTTCTTTCGATATGAGGAGAAAAACCTTGTGTTGGTGTTGATCCGCCCTTTGCCCTTGATGTCAAAGGGGGAGAGTGACATGGTGTTTGAATATGGGGAGACTATCATTATGCTTAATGTATCTACCTGTTGTGATCAAACACCATCGTGGTTGCCATCAAGTCCAAAGGGGGAGATTGTTGGCAATATGATGCAGAGTGTTGTCCTTGATGGCAACCCACTTGATAAAGATGATGGAAACCTACTTGATGAAAGTTGTACTTAATGGAAACTGACTTGATATACTAATTAATGATGTAAATCCGATGTGTCTACAGAGCAGCTCAGATGTAATGATGAAAGGAATTCCAGTATGTGCTAGACCAATGATGGAAAGTGTGTGTCTCAAGGCATATGTGGGTTTGTCTAGGAGAAGTAGCGTATGCACGCGGGAAAGTACGTGCCAAGTCGCGTATGCTCAATTGCGCTCTAAAAGTGTAAAACCAGGGGTTACTACCATGGTATTGACCCATTGTATTGAGCGTTGGGTTGTCTATTTGACCCCGTCCAGGAATACCATCGGAAGAGGTGTGGTTTTGGATCATGGTATTGATAAAGGGTAAACCTATATAAGGAGAAGAAAATCATTGTGCAAAGGGTGTGCATGTGTCTGGGCTTTAAATGAATACTTCACTCTGAAGTTTATTTGTATGGTTGAACTCTGTTCTTAATTGATAGATCTGAATCTATGATGCACCCATGAATATGATGAAGGTTCAAAATCTCTAGATCTGGAAATGATGAATCTCTAGGATGATCTGAAAAGAAGTATTGAAGACCTGGCGCAATTCTATTAAAGATATTGAAGAAATCTGGGTAAGTCCATAGATCTGATCTGTTCTGCAAAGTTTATCTTTTATAGATCTATACGCATGTTTGTTTCATGAAAAGCATGTATATACGTGGATCTGTTTAAACAAAGGAGCGTATGGACTGTTAGGGTTTTTCTGAAAAGTGCACAGATGTATACGCGGGTTTCCTTTATTAAAAGCGCGTATATACGTGAGTCTGTTTGAAGAAAAGTGCGTATGCAATTTGAAATGATGGTTGCTCAAAGCTGATTGAGATTCTGCATATCTATTATGGAGTCTTGGTTATCTCTGATATTCTGGTTTCAGTGGTTTCACTGTTCTGTTTGATGCTCTGGGAAAAGGATGTTTGCTGATAAGTGAAGGATTGTGTTGAAGCTGTTTTGATCTAGTTTGAAAATTGATGAAACGTGGTCTGCAGTGGATCTGAGGGTTGAAGCCTTCAGTCTGAAAGTAGAATCTTTCTGCCAGGAGAGGTTGGTGTTAATATCAGGGGCTAGTAGCTCCCTTCCAGGAGAGGCTGGTAAACGAGAGCAGGGGGTTGTTGCTCCCTTCCAGGAAAGGCTGGTAAACGAGAGAAGGTTGTAGCCTTCTGCAGGTGGGTGCCTGTGTGCTGGTATGAGTCTGCGCCAGTACATGTTGTAAGAAGTTTTCTTAATAATAAAGATTGAAGACTGAGACAACGGCAGCGGTGGTTTTCTCCCAAATTGGGTTTCCACCTAAAAATCCTGGTGTTCATGTGTGATTGAATGTGTGTGATGATTACTCTGTTCTTTCTGCACCTGTTTACTATTTTCTGAACATCTGATAAATGAGTAATGCAATGATCTAAGTCATGAATTAAATGCATAATTAATTCACTGGATATACGCGAGTTCTGTAAAGGATATCCGCGTATATACGCGAGTTGAATTCAGGAAAGTAGCGTATGGGTTTTTAAGAAGGAAATATCAAAGTTTTATTGTCTGCACTAATTACTGATTCACCCCCCCTCTCAGTATTCTTCCAACAGTTTGAATCTATGATGCACCCATGGATACAATGATGGTTCAGGATCTCTAGATCTGAAATGACTATGCTCTTGTATGATCCATTGAATAGATGATTAGATCTATGACCTGGTGCAAGTTTTCTGAAGACAAGTGAAGAAATCTGGGTAAGTTATATGGATCTGGTTCATTCTGCAAACTTTATATTTACAGATCTATACGCTAGTTCGTCTCAGTAAAAGTGCGTATATACGTGGGTTGGCTTTAGAAAAGGTGCGTATGGAAGTTAGGGTTTTCTTAAGCTTATTACAGAGGTTTTTTTTTGTTATTCCTACTATTTGTCTATTGTCTATCAATGAAGTATTCTTGTAGATCTAGGTTGTTTGAATATTATATATGCTGCTAAGTTGATTATGTACAAATCTGATCAATGAGAGAATAAACATGGTTTATGGTGACTAACTGATGAAGGGTTCTACATTTCTAAAGATATCTAACTGAAAGCCTCAAATCTGGATATGAGACTGATTACATTCTGAAAAACAGTATTCACAGAGCTATACACAAGTTAGTGTGAAGGAAAGAGCGTATACACGTGGGTTCATTAAAGCGAAGTAGTATATGATTTTTAAGTTGATGAATGTTCAGGGTTGAGTTTGTATCTGCATATTTATTCTGAAGTTTGGGATATTTTTGAGTTCTGGCTACAGTGGTCTCACTATTCTGATTGAATTATTGGGTAAAGTTTATGGTTGCCAATGTTTATGAAGAGTTGTGTTGATGATGTTTTGATCCAGTATAAAAATTGATGAAACGTGGTCTGCAGTGGTTCTGAGGGTTGAAGCCTTTAGTATAGAATTATAAGCTTCTTGTTAGTAGAAGCTAGTGTTCTGATCATGGGGTTGAATCTCCCTTTCCGTAGTAGTTGGTAAACAAGATTAGGGGGTGGTATCTCCCTTCCAGTAGCAGCTGGAAAAAAAGAGAGGGTTGTAGCCTTATGCAGGTATATGCCTGCGTACTGATATGAGTCTGCATCAGTACAATATTGTAAACAATTTTCCATATAATAAATACTAAATACAGAGATGGGAGCAGCGGTGGTTTTCTCTTGAATTGGGTTTCCACCTTAAATATTAGTGTTCATGTGTGTTTCTCTTGTGTGATGATTTATATTGCTATTACTACACATATTTATTGATTATATAATAGATGCATGACTAGTAAACTGTGCTAAATATTGTTCCTGAATTTTTTTTCTAATCTACAAACTTATATCAGTATACGCTAGTTTCTTTTATTATATGCACGTGTATACATGAGTTGGGTTCATCAAAGCTACGTGTGTTAACTGTAAGTTATAAATACTAACTCACCCCCCCCCCCCTCAGTATTTTTCCCAGCAATTGGTATCAGAGCAGGTTCTTCTGAAGAAGATTAATCGCTAGAAGAAAGATCATCTAAGATGAGAAATCAAGATGGGACAACATCGATCAGGCCTCCTCTCTTCAACGGAAAAAATTTAATCTTCTGGAAGACAAGGACAAGATCCTATCTTCAGTCTCTTGGAGCAGATGTATGGGCTATAGTTGAAGGAGGTTATCAATACCCAGCATCAGTTCCAACAGATGCAACAGAAAGAAAGAAATATGAAACCAATGCAAAGGCGGTCAATGCATTATTGGGAAGTCTGACTGAATTAGAATTTGTCAAAGTCATGCAGTTGAATACAACAAAGGAGATATGTGACAAAATCATTCTAAGCTATGAAGGTGATACCAAGGTAGAAAGTTTTAAACTCCAAACTCTCAGAATTCAATATGAAAATCTTAGGATGCATAGTGAGGAAAGAATTGCCAATTTCTTTTTACGTCTAGATGATATTGTAAATCGTATGAGAAATATTGGTGAAACCATAATGGACACTACTCTGGTAGAAAAGGTTTTAAGATCTCTAACTCCCAAGTTTGAATCAAAAGTGTTTTCTATTGAAGAGAATCAGGATGTAAAAAATCTTACGATTTCTCAACTTCATGGTATTTTGACTGCTTTTGAAATTTGAAAATGAGGTCCATCTGAAGTCAAAGAAGCTACCTTTAGAGCTGCTGCAAAAGGAAAATAAGTAGAAGAACAAGAACGATCAGGGTACGTTTCAGAAGAATATGAGATAAATTTTGTAAAGAAGCTATAGCTTGGCACTGAAAGATTCAGAGGTAAGCTTCCTTTAAATGTTTTTTTTGTGGAAGAGTTGGTCATTGTGCTGCTAAGTGTCCTCATAAAGAAAAACATGAAAAAGGAAAGGAAGTGTCAAAAGTAAATTAGAATCAGTTTATCAATAGAAAAAGTTATTATACTCAGGAAGATAGTGATGGGCTATCAAATAGTGAAGAAGGAGAATTTGATCAAGATGTTAGACTACTAATGGCTTTTGAAAAAGACTCTAGTGAGGCTAAAGATAACTTTATGGATGAACTAGAAGAAAATTATTTTCTTGAAGAAATTAATCAGCTCAAAATATGTTTGGAAGAAAACAAAATTTCCATAGATACTCTAAAGAATCAGCTTATAGAAAAGGAGAAGCACAATGAGAAACTCGAATGTGAAATAGTAATTCTAAGAAAGGAAATTGAGAAAGAGAAAAATTTAAATCTTAGATTTGCTAAAGGAACTCAAACCTTAGATGAAATTATCAAGGTTCAACGCTCTCCTTTTGTATAGACGGGTCTTGGATATATCGAAGAATCCTCTCAGTCTTCAGTACCAAGCTATCTAAATGCAGCTAAAGCCAGCCTACAACATTCTGTCACTCAGGAAGAAAACAAAGAAACTTCACAGGTAAAGCATGACCACTTCAATACAAATAACAACAGCAGCAATATCAAACAAAGAAACACCAATCTGTAGGTAAAAAAAAAATAGAAGGTTTCATGATCGCAGAAATTTCTTCTTTAATGGGCAATGTTTCTGATGTCATAATTTTGGTCATAAAGCTGTTCAATGTGTTGCATACAAAACCATCATACCAGATAAGAAAGAAAGAAAATATATGAGACTAGAATAAAGAAGAATACTTATAACAACTTTTCTCCTCTTCAACATGAAATTGAATGTGCTTATTGCAATAACTTTGGTCATGGAGAATCTGAATGCAGGAGCAAACTCCAACCAAAAGAGCATGTACCTTCAAATTCCAAGGTATGGAGAAAGAAGGACTTACAGGTTGAGAATTGTGGCATAGTCTTATTTGCATAAGGGGAAGAAAATCAATGGTACATTGATAACGGATGCTCAAAACACATGACCGGTGATAAAAATAATCTCCTTGCATATAATGCTCTAGAAATATAAAAGAATGTTACCTTTGGAAGTGATACTCCTGTTGTCATTAAAGGAAAAGGTTATTTTTTTCTAAAAGAAAAGGTAAAATCTAACAATGTTATGTATGTGGATGGATTAAAACATAACCTATTAAGTGTGAGTCAAATGTATGATCAAGGAAATGAATTTTTCTTTATTTCAAAAGAATGTGTGGTACGTGAACTTGACACGATAAAAACAATAATAAAAAGAACTAGAACACCAAGAAATCTGTACGTATTGAAAGGTTGCAAAGAACAATGTTACTTGGGTAAATCTTCAGAAAATTGGTTATCGCACAAAATATTGGGGCATTTGAGTTTCTCTCAAATCAGCAAATCCAGCAAACTCAAAGCAGTTCGTGATCTTCCCTGCATCACTCTGCCTGAAAGTACCATATGCAAATCTTACCAATTCGGTAAGGAAACCAGAGTGCAATTCAATGCCAAAGAAGGATCAACAAGTAAGCCTCTTGAACTCATACATACTGACTTATGTGGACCTACGAGGAAAAATTCACCCCATGGAGAACAACACTATATTCTATTTATTGATGACTTCTCTAGAATGTGTTGGATTGGGTTACTAAAACAAAAAGATGAAGCATTTGAAAATTTTCAGATCTTCAAAGCTCTGGTTGAAAATGAATTAAATCTAAAAATCAAATGTCTTATATCTGAACGCAGAGGGGAATATATATCAGATGAATACTTTGATTTCTGTGAACAACATGGCATAAAAAGACAGTTTTCTGTAGCTAGAACCCCACAACAAAATGGCATGGCAGAAAGAATGAATAGAACAGTTCAACAGATGGCTCATGTTATGCTTGATGATTCTGGAACACCTGATACCTTTTGGGGAGAAGCAACACATACAGCAATAAATGTTCTAAACAAGGCTCATGTCCATGTGAACAGTGATAAAACTCCTTATGAGCTCTGGTATGGTAATCTTCCAACTGTAAATCATTTTAGAGTTTTTGGAAGAAAATGATTTATCAAGAATAATGATGAAAAACTTGGTAAGTTTGAACCTAGAGAAAATGAAGGAATATTTCTTGGTTATTATTCTAGAAGTAAAGCATATAAATGTTACAATAAAAGACTTCGAAAGATTGTTGAATTCATTGATGTTGTAATTGATGAGTCTTTCTCAGTTCCAAAAAGGGAAATACCAATAAAAAATGAAGATGATGGTGATGAATATCTTCTTAAATCAAATAGAAACAATATAGAAGGTGAACCCAATGAAGCACCAGTAGAAGACCTATTTGAAAAGGCTCCATCCAGGTATGTTCAAAAGAATCATCCAGAATCTCAAATTTTGCGAGAAAAGGGATCAAGTGTCCAAACAAGAAAAAATCTTGTAGGATCTCCTAGTTATCTAGCATTTCTATCCAATATTGAACCACAAAATGTCAATCAAGCTAGTAAATATGAATGTTGGTGATGCAGGGAAATCCCGCTTTTACCCACAAACACACCCAATGTTATGCACATAAAAATGCAATTCCAAATTCATGCCAAGGAATTCCATTCACTGGGAAATTTCAACACATATACATGCAGAAGCTTTAGAACATAATTAAAACCCAAACACACTAATTCATTTGGTATATTGAAGCTTTACTTTCTCCTTCAAACTTATGGTTAAAAACCATATTTAAACTCCTTCTCATAACAAGTCGAATTAATATACAGACATAAAACTGAAACCATATTAAATTTCGACCTTCAATCTTCATTCAATGCAAGTCTCGGCCTGTGATAATGTTTTACCAACATCCATACAATTATTTCTTACAAGCTTGATTTCAAAATAGGACCATGGCGCCAATGGCCAAATATACCTTTAAATTGAATCACGTTTATTCCATTCTCATTTAATCAAAACTTAATTGGGCCATCATTCACTTCAACAAGCAATTGAACCATTTGACTCATGGTATTTATCTTATTTCAAAAGACCACTTTTATTCCATCGAAATAAAACATACCTGTGTCATCATCTGTGTAACTTTCCTGCGTGAGACCTTGGATCTTTCATATTCCAGATCCAAGTTTTGTTCTTGCTCAATGCCGCAATCAAACTTACCATTAGTCTTCCACGGTCTTGGTTATGAATTGAAAAATCTTTAACCCATCTTCTCTGCTTGATGCTGCAAATCGACCTTACTGATACCGGTTCAAACAACGTATGGATCAAACTCGACCTTTTCTTGTTGTTAATAACCCAGCAATTATGGATTAATTCTGTCGATTTCAACAAAACTTTAGTTCGATTCAACTCAGAGTCAAATCGTTCCTCTCTAGCACATCTTTTTCTGCATAAAAGCTTGGGATCGACAATAATACCATCAATCAGCCAACGCTATGGTTTGGACCTGTATAAACAGACTTTGATTTCTGCACAACGGATCCAGTGCTCCTTTCTAGCACAATTTCTTCTGTGTCCAGACTTGGATCAACCATTGCACATCGACTTAATCAGCGCTAAGAGAATTAATTCCAGAAACCAGATTAAATTGCCTTCCTTCAAACATGTCTTAACCTGATAGCAATTTATCAATTTGAATTGATATTTATTCAAAGGCAATTGCTGAAACCGATATCGATTATCAGAACTAGTATCGATTCCTATGAATCGAACCCAATTAATTCAAACAAACTCATACCAGCCACCTGATGTAAAAATCATTCATTTGTCCATATAAAGACTGAAACGCCATTGAATTATGAAGTCTTTCTCATAAAAATACACAGAAATTTATTACTGCATTGGAAGTGAGTCCATCTCAATCCTTTTCTTTATAAACCAACAATTATATACCATCTAAATCGATATTAAATCCCATTACACTTACACAAGAAATAACTCATGAAGGAAACATAGTCTTCAGAAAAACAAATTCTGTATTAATACACACAATACTTACATAACAATCTCCTTCCTTGGCCTGATTTCCAAATCATTGACCCTTTTACAATCTGCTCGAAGGCTTCTAAGTAGAAACCCTTGCTCTCTACTCTATTTCTCTCCTCACACTCTCTGATTTTCAATTCCTTTAAGGCTTGATAATTTATACAATTTAAAATGATCTAATTTAAGTTCAATCCCTTCAACTTCTCAACAAAAATCCTAAAATCACTCTTGAATCCCTAAGGATCCTCTCTCACCCATAATTAATGAAACTAATTTCTAAATTAATATTTAGAAAAATATTTCAATCCCTTTACATTCTCAACTGATCAAATTCTCTCATATTCTCAATTATTTACAATATTTAATCAAAAATACTTAAAACCCACTCAAATCATTCATAAAAATCTAGCTCCTCTAAAAACTTAAAAACCCCTAAGTTTTAATAAAATACAAAGTATTTCCTCTTTGCCTAATGCTCCTGCATCAGTTGGATTCAAGCCATGAATGAAGAACTTGATCAGATTGAAAATAATCACACTTGGGAATTAATTCCAAGACCTCATGATAAAAATGTTATTGGAACAAAATGGATATTCAAAAACAAGTTAAATGAAAATGGAGATGTTATTATAAACAAAGATATAATTGTTTGTAAAGGGTATGCTCAGCAAGAAGGTATAGACTTTGAAGAAACATTTGCTCCTGTAGCTAGACTTGAAGCCATAAGAATGTTTCTTGCCTTTTTAAGCTTTCAAAAATTCAAATTTTATCAAATGGATGTTAAATATGCCTTCCTCAATGGTGATCTAGAAGAAGAATTTTATATAGAACAACTAGAAGGATTCATTTTGGGAAATGATGAAAAACTTGTTTGCAAACTTAAAAAGGCTTTATATGGTCTCAAACAAGCTCCAAGGGCATGGTACTATCATCTTGACAAATATCTTCATCAATAAGGTTTTTCAAAGGGATCTGCTGATAGCAACTTATACACAAAAATTGAAAATGATAAACTATTGATAGTAGTTGTATATGTTGATGACATCATTTTTGGGAGTAATTAAGAGTCCATGAGTTAGAAATTTGCTTCTATTATGCAACACGAATTTGAAATGTCTTTACTTGGGGAGCTAAAAAAAATTCTTGTCTTACAAGTGCAACAATCAATAGATGGCATATTTTTATCACAAGCAAAATATCTTAAGAAAATTCTGAAGAAGTATGGGATGGAAGACTGCAAACCTGTAAGTACACCAATGGTAACTGGGTGTAACCTCAATTCTCATGATGATTCTCCCACGACGAATCAACCAGAATATAGATCCATGATTGGAAGTCTGCTTTATCTAACCGGGACAAGGCCTGACATTATGCATGCAGTTGGGATTGTTGGACGATGCCAAGCTAATCCAAAAGAGTCACACCTTTAGGCTATAAAAAGAATATTAAAATATCTACAAGGGACTCAAGACTTTGGTATATGGTATCTAAAGAATGTTGATCTCACTCTTCATGCTTACATAGATGTAGATTGGGTTGGAGATATCGATGATTGAAAAAGCACTAGTGGTGTTGCATTCTATATGGGGCCTCGATTGGTATCTTGGTTCAGCAAGAAACAAATTTATATTTCATTATCTACAACAAAATCTTAATATGTGGCTATCGCATCATGTTTCACACAACTACTTTGGATGATGTAGACTCTACAAGACATTCAAATCAAATTTTCACCTCCCATCTCCATTTTGTGTGATAATACAAGTGTCATTAGTATCTCAAAGAATCCTATTATGCATTCCAAGAGTAAGCACATTCCTATCAAGTACCACTTCCTACTTGAACAAGTGCTTGAACAAAAGGCTAAATTGGAGTATGTTCCCTCCAAAGAACAAGTTGCTGATATATTTACTAAACCTCTTCCCAGGGAAGCATTCGAATATCTTAGAGTGAAGCTGGGAGTTGTCTCTACCTCTCGGATCAGATTTTCTTGATTTCAGAAGATTAAATTCGGTACGTGGGTTTCATAAAGGCAAATCGCGTATATACACGAGTTTCTATGCATAAAACTGTGTATGGGTTTTTTTGACAGAAATTCTCTGGGTCAGCATTTCAGAACAGTTGTGGTGCTGTTGGGTAATCTTTGTTTTTGTTCCAGTATTCATATTTCAGTATCATTCTCTGATATTTTTCTCCTTGATGAATATTCTTTGATGATTTGTTTGTTAAAGGTGTTCAGGATGCGGGAGCACTTGTCTTTTGGAAAAGGATGCATCGTTGGCATTCTGATTGGTTGCTGTGTTATGATCTCATGTTTGAGATTCTTTGGTTTTGGTCATAAATAGTCATATCTGTAATTCGATGAAAAGGTCATGATTGAGACCTATGATTTAAAATTGTTATATTCATTCATGTAAGGTCTTGTTCAAATTTGTAAACCCACTTGGGTGGGAAGTTGAGATACTTGGTTGGATCATTGATGTAAGTATGAGTCCTTGGTGATAGGAAAGGTAATAATCAGTTGAGTCATGTACTCCATTGAAAAATTCGTTCAAAGATCTAGCATGAACTCAGGGGGAGCATGGTAAATTGAGTACACATCAAATCTTTAGAGCTCATCTTTCTACAAGGGAAGAGAAACCTTGTTTTGGTTTTGATCTGCACTTTTCCCTTGATGTCAAAGGGGGAGAGTATTTGGGTGTTTGAATAATGGTTATGATTAATTAATTTATCTATTGTGATGATCAAACACCATCATGGTAGCCATCAAGCCCAAAGGGGGATATTGTTGGAAATATGTTGCAATATGTTGTCCTTGATGGAAACCTACCTGATGAGTTGCCTTTTGATAAGAAACCTATGTGTTAAAGATGTAAAAATGATGATTCTACAGGTTATTTAAGATGTGACAGAGAAAGGAATTCCAATAAGTGCAAGAGAAATGAAACATGAAATATTTCTCAATGTATACGCAGGTTTGATGAAGGAAACCCGCGTATGGAGGAAATGTATATGCTACTTTTATGAAGGCAGCCTGCATATACATTTAGAATTAGTATATAAATATTTTTATGACGAGAAGTTGTGTATACATGCGGATAAGAACAATCCAAGTCACATATGCCTTTTGCGCTCTAAAACTATGATGCCAAGGGGAATTACCATGGTATTAGCCCACAATATTGAGCATTGTATTTTCTATTTGATTCCGTCCAAGAATACCATCAGCAATGTATGGTTTTGAATCATGTTATTGGTAAAGGCTAAATCTATATAAGGAGAAGAAGATCATAGTGCAAAGTGTGCATGAGTAAGGGTTGTAACTGAATAATTTTCTCTAAGGTATATATGCATGGTTTGAACTCTGTTTTAATTGATAGATCTGAATATATGATGCACCCATGGTTACAATGATCATTCAGGATCTCTAAATCTGAAATGATTATGCTCTTATGTGATCCATTGAAGAGATGATTAGATCTATGACCTAGCGCAAGTTTTTTGAGGACAAGTGAATAAATCTAGGTAAGTTCTATGGAAAATATACGTGGATGATACCTTTATCATCTGGGCACATGGTAAAGAAAATTTTGACATTTTCTTAAAACACTTGAATAACATCTCAGACTCTATCAAGTTTACTATGGAGATAGAAGAAAATAACAATATTCCTTTTCTTGACATTCTCATCACCAGAAACTAGGATGGCTCTATTTCACACCAAGTCTATCAAAAGAAAACCCACACTGAACAATACCTGCATGCCAACTCCCATCATCATCCGACTCAGAAACTTGGGGTTCTCAACACATTGGAAACCAGAGTTGTGCGCATATCAGATCAAGATCACTTTGAACAGGAGAAAAACCATCTCATGGGAGTTTTTGAAAACAATGGGTATAAGAGAAACCAAATAATCAAAGCCTTCAACAATGCTGAAAAATATCCTAAAAATAAGTCAAAAATGGATGATACAATGGGCAAGGTTCACTTACCCTACATAGCAGGCATCATAGACAAAATATCTCATATTCTAAGAAAAAACAACATCAGAACTTCTTTTAAACCATTAAACACCATCAATTATTATCTTAAATCAGTCAAAGATCCGATTGATCCTAGATGCCACAAAGGGGTTTACTTAATTCCATGTTCATGTGGAAAAACATACATTGGAGATACTGATCCATCTTAACCAGAATTCAAGGACATGTTGTGGACATCAAACATAACCGCCTCAAAACATCAGCTTTAGCTGAACATTCCATCAAAATGAATCATCACATCTGTATTGAAAATTCCCGGGTTTTGGCTAAAATTGATGACTATTTCCATAGGAAATTTAGAGAATCCATTGAAATTAAAAAGCACCCTGATAACCTCAACCGTGATGATGGATAGAAAATTAGTGATAATTGGATTCCAACCTTAATAAACATTCTCTCCAACACCTAATTCTATCCCTTCCCTGTCTTTCATCTCTCTCCCTATCCCTATTGCGCCTCCCACTCTCCTCCCCCCCCCCCCCCCCTTTTTTTTTCCTTTCCCCGTTGTTCTCATCATTTTCCAATATCACTCCCTCCCCTGTGTTTGGAACCCCGTTAACTCTTCCTTCTCATATTCATCTTAATTGGATATTACCTTCACCCTCCTAATTCTTTAATTTTCTCTTAACCTAAGCCTAATAACAATGTTAAAAGTTTAATTAATATATAAATACTCATATAGCAATTTATAATTACATAATTTAAACTCAAATTAAACTACACAAAAATCTCTACAATCTTTATAATTAATACTTTTAATAATCATATATGTCTTAGTTAAAATCCTGATAATGATTTGTATATCATTATTATTATCTTAGAAATTAATTAAAATTAAAAATTAATTAAAATAAAATATTAAATTTGAATTGGAATTACATTATCAACTTTTTACATTTAAAAATTAAAAATTAAAAAATAAAAATAAAAAATAAATTAAACAAATAAATAAATAAATTGATTAAAATTAAATAACAATTTATGTCAGCCTCCCTTGTTTCCACACTCATCTTCCATCACTATTTATACCTCGAATGTGAGATCAGTTCTTAGCTATGGATCTTTTCCTGATGATGAACCTCGTTGGCTGGGTTCGAAACGTCGAAGTCAACAAGAATGGATGCGATTAAACCGGAAAAATTCTCTACACAAAATACTCATCGCAGAAGCCTAAAATCTATAAGTTCTATGGATCTGGTTTATTCTACAAATTTTATATTTACAAATCTATACGATAGTTCATCTTAGTAAAAGTACGTATATATGCTATTTGGCTTCAGAAAAGGTGTGTATGGAAGTTAGGGTTTTCTAAAGCTTATTGCAGAGGTTTTTCTTTTGTTCCTACTATTTGTCTGCTGTCTGTCAATGAAGTCTTCTTGTAGATCTGGTTTTTTTGAATACTGTATATGCTGCTAAATTGATTATGTACAAATCTGATTAATGTGACAATACACATGGTTGATGGTGACTAACTGCTGAAGGGTTCTGCATTTCTAAAGAGATCTGACTGAAAGCCTCAGATCTAGATATGAGACTGATTACATTCTTAAAAACAGTATTCATAAAGCTATACATAGGTTAGTGTGAAGGAAAGTGCGTATACACACAGGTTTAGTAAAGCGAAGTAGCATATGCATTTTAAGTTGATGAATGTTCAGGGTTGAGTTTGTATCTGCATATTTATTTTGAAGTTTGGGTTATTTCTTATTTCTGGTTACAGTGGCCTCACTGTTCTGATTGAAGTATTGGGTAAATTTTATGGTTTTTGATGTTTATGAAGAGTTTTGTTGATGTTGTTTTGATCCAGTATGAAAATTGATGAAATGTGGTCTGCAGTGGTTCTGAGGGTTGAAGCCTTCAGTATGGAAGTAGAAGCTTCCTGTTAGTAGAAGTTGGTGTTCCGATCAGGGGGTTGAAGCTCCCTTCCAGTAGTAGCTGGTAAACAAGATTAGGGGGTGGTATCTCCCTTCCAGTAGCAACTGGAAAATGAGAGAAGGTTGTAGCCTTATGCAGGTAGATGCCTACGTACTGATACGAGTCTACATCAGTACAATATTGTAAATAGTTTTACATATAATAAATATTGAATACAGAGACGACAACAACAGTGGTTTTCTCCCGAATTGGGTTTCGACCTTAAATATTGGTGTTCATGTGTGTTTCTCTTGTGTGATGATTTATAATGCTGTTACTGCACATATTTATTAATTATCTAACAGATGCATGACTGGTAAACTTGCTAAATATTTTTCTTGAAAAAATTTTCTAATCCACAAAATTATATCAATTTACGCTAGTTTCTATTATTATATGCATGTGTATACGCGAGTTGGGTTCATCAAAGATGCGTATGGAATTCTGTAAAGAAAAAGTTAAAATCTTAACTATAATCTCTAAATACTGATTCACCGCCCCTCTCAGTATTTTTCCCAACATGGATGTCTATTTATAGATGCATGAGAAAATTATATTTATAGACGAGGTCTATTTATAGATGTATGTGCAAGTTCTATTTATAGATTGCATATATATTTATAGATGCATGTCGGCTATTATTATCCCTTAATATTAGTTGGACAATAAAAAATATTTTATTCTCAATGAGCACTTGGAAATAGTTAACTGAAGTGGAAAATCAGGTAGCTATAGGAATTTCGAGTTGAGTGGTTGGTTGGTGGGACATGCAAGTGGACTTAGTTGTAACTGAGTGATTCGAAGTTGTGACATATTTGGAAGTGTAGTTATGAAAGTTGTAAAGTATTTTAACTCAGTTAAGTGAGTTAAACTAATTTGTGCTAGTTGTAACTAAAGATACACTAGTGAGAGATCAAGTGAAATAATTATTAATTAATTCACAATCAGTGACCTCACATGTAACTGAAGATTTACTACTATTAACTACATGCATGTCATATCCACTAGAGATCCAGTTCATATGTAGGTGAAAGGGACAAGTTTACTATCAGTGTGACATTAATGGTTGCACACATGCGACCACACACACAATTGATGTTCCCATGAGGATTGTGCAGTCAAGGCAAGCAAGATTCCATTCATTCAGGGATTACTATTATCTGGGATTACGCAGTAGAGGCAGGCTGTCTCGAGGGAGTAAATTGACTAAGGAACTTGCCAATTTTTGTATGACAATGTGAGACAGTTAGCTATTGTACTGAGAGCTCTTGGAGTAGAGCTTTGTATGTAATTGTTTCATGATCCATGATATATACATAATAGAAGATAGTGGGGTTTTTAGCTTTATGCTTTCCCGGTAAAATTATCTGTGTTATGTGTGATTGATCTTTCTTCATGATATTGTGATTGGCGATTGTTGTTCAAATTCCGCAAAGATTTTGTAGAAGTGATTTTGTATTTAACAGTGGCATATATTTGTTAGATCAGGAGAATCTATGAAATACATATTTTGTATTAAATTTCTACAAATAAGAACATGTCCCTAACTGGTATCTCAATATCCTAAGCTGGAAAAATAAGTCCCTCTGCAAAACTTCTTTTTTGTTCATCCTTCTTTCCTTCGAACCTCCTGGAAAAAACGTTGATAATGTTGTTGTCAGCTTCACTAGATTTGTATTTTTGGTTTTCAGTGATAGGCTAGCAATCAATATTTCTTTTTCTTCCCGATTCAAAATTTATGATCATGGGAAGGTCAACATTTTCGCATGTCTACTCCAAAATCGCTGATTGTGGGAACATCAGAATTTTTTCCCGTTTGCTCCAAAATAATTATAGACTAACTTTCGACTATCACCCCTATATAGTTTTCTATCAGTGGGCATACAAATTCATTTCAAAATAGCTGACAGTGGCTTTGTCAATTTTACCAAAACCACTGACGATAGGGGTGTCAACTTCCTGAATATTCCACTATGTGAAAAAAATTGTGTTGAGGCTAACTATCAACGATAAAAATTTTGTACAAACAATCCCTTTTGCAGACCGAAGCAATATATCTTGTCCTAAAGGAAGGATCTAGCAAAAAACCAAAATAATATGTGTAAACTTTCCTAGCTTATATCATAAAGTAAAAAGTAAGATAAATGGTTTGCCTAACTCTGATGTTAACGCTTGTTGGTGTCGTTTCCCGATCTTATTGCTTCCAAATCCAATACTCTTTATGTCGTTGAGGATGAATACCTGCAAGCAAGATCAAACAGAGACGACAAACGCATACATAGCATAATTCATTCTAACATAAACTATATGATTAACAAGAGAGTATCACACTAAATGATTAATGATTTACACATTTATGGGAAGCAAACACATAATGTATTATTATTAGAAATTAAGGGAAGCATACCACCACTTTAGGCACAACTAAGCACAAGGATGGAAACTAGCATTTATCAACCCTTTGAGGAAAGTATGGAATTCATTTATAGGGAAGGAGAGGGAATTAGAAATCCATAAAAGGGGGAAGAAGGTCCACATATTAAGGGGAATATACCTAATAGTAGGATCAAAGGCTTGAAATGGGAGATATCGACCCAATCCTTATTCACCTGTAACCAACTCTCTGTTCTCGAGGATTCTAGTAAGAGAAGCTTCTCCTCCATTTTTGGAGAAACTTTAGGAAGTGGAGCAATGTGGTTTTTCACTTAAATTCCCGCTATGGTAGCGCTAGACACATATAATGGTGAAGGTGACAAGCGTGAGGCATAAGTGATGACGACTGCACTGGGCCTACAAATAGGGTTTTTGGAAAGCCTTTCCATAATTTCTTCAAGGATTTTCTTCTTTTGTTCTTCAAGGATGCTCTGGTCATGTTTTCATGGTGAACACATTAAAAAAATTTGTCACTTTGCGACATTTGGGGCAAATTTCGATAGCTTAGGGCATGAGATAGGAAATGCGATATAATATTGTATAAAAGATACCCCCTAAAGCATGAATGTAGAACAGGAAGTCATGGTTGAAATTCTTTGCAATTCAAGCAAAGGACTTAGGAAACCAACATTAGGAGACCTACAAATAAAAAATAGTACAATGCATATGACATATCTAATGTAAGTATGCCCAATAATACATCTTTGAATAAGAATCGAACAATACATGAACCCACGACATTGACGTAGCCATCTGACTAGAAAGGGTCATGTGTATGGATCCATGGCATGGACATATCCATTTTCATAGAAGGGATCATGTGTACAATCATGAATACTAAATAACTCCACGTAGCCTAGATTTATCAGATGAAATCCAGGGTCTTCATCTCTATCTGAACCCATCCAAAGTATGAATATAACCATGTGAATAAATGTATTGAAGTTGAACATGGTAGAAACCACCTGATTACTGGTCGATGATGTAAACTATTAACAGGTACGAGAGGAACCACCAATGATGAAAATGGCCCTCAAGGTAAAACAACACAATATACAAGTGTGAAAAATGGAGCTAAAGTCTAACACTTGCAGAATCATCTGATCGAAGGCCAAGGATGTGAACCTATCTTCGAAAGCAAAGAAATTGGCATTGAGACATGCATGCTCCAAGCTACTAAAAGGGTGTTTCTAGATCATCTTCGTAGATAATGAGTTGGAGTCGACATGAAGTGATTCGTCTAAGGAGGGCCATAATGTTTCCCACATAATCAACATGAAACAAAATATTTTTGCAAATTTGATGAGATCGGTTCAAGATTGTGGTAGAGAAGGTCAAATGAGGCAAAAGAGGTTTGAATTTGGAGACAAGACTTCTCTTGAACATATCAGCATCATGACTCCGCAGTTTAGAAGCATTTGACTCAAAATAGGATCAATGGTCATGGCAAAGATAGGATATGATCGAATGAGAGAAAAATGGATTTCCCAAACCCAGGAAGGAAAGTGACGAATTGAGGCTATCCCAAACACAACACGAGATGAATATGAGTGTCATGTCCAAAAGCGACATGCTACCTTTGATAAAAAATACAAGACATGTGTACTTCCATTTTTCCCCACCATTTATAGCGAGTACCTCTTTATTTTTGTTCACAATCTTGAAGACGATACCATATGCTTGTCATATAAGTTCACCCTTTGAATGAATCCATCTTAGTAAGTTTAACAATCCCTAGGAAGGAGTAGCTTGATCTCGTCATGGTGAGAAGTCATGTGTCGTTTAAGTTTTACTAGTCCGATGAAGGTGTAACTCGACATTTTTTCATGTTTAGGGAGTTTGAAAAAGAGGCAGAAAAGAAAACTCAAAAGGTCCCTTTTTGTAAATAGTCCCTCAAACCCGAAAAGGTAGAAAATGATATACGAGAGAACCTCTTATTCATGTTCGACTAAGGTATTCCTTTTTCGTAATTATTCTACCTTTGTCCAGAAAAGGGTTAAACTTATACTGAGTGGATGTCAATTCATTTACTTTAACATGATCGAAATGACAAGTGCTCGATGATCTTTTCATGTTTCAAGAGCTAGAAAATAACTGAATGATGAATCCAAGGGGTTCCTTTTTTGTTTATTTTCACAAGTCCGAAAAAGTGATAAACCCAAACTTTCCATTCACAAATTATCGTCGCCAATATGTAATTACCTGTTACTGCCCATGCAAACAAACGTCACTCCGATCGAGAAAAAATATATAATTATAAGTAAAAAATTCATCTTTAAATGGTAAAAATCCTTTTAACAAGTTTATATAAACTCAAAAGTCAAAAATAAAATTTACTTTTTACCATTGGTAAATTTGGAGAACATTTGACCCAAAATTACCTCGATCTTTAGGCGTGAATTGAGACCAATCCGGGAGACCATTTGACGAGTCATTTGTTGCAAGTAAGAATTATATATTTACTTTGCATTTTGGTTGTATTTTTAAGTGATTTGAGCCATATATTAGGTGTGTAGGGGAGTATTAAAAAATTAGGGTTCATGGGAAATCCGCACGGGATTCATCCGTCGGGTCTGCGTTGTTCGCCCTAGACCCAACAGGACCAATGCAATGACAATGTGGAAAAATTTTGAGACAGTCACATTGGCATCGAGATTTAAATTTTTTTAACCAAAGCTCATTTTTTACCAGTTCTCTTTCCAATTTCTCTCCATGAAAGGTAATTAATCTTTGTTTAATGATTTTTTTCACCTGAAAAATAGCCATTGAGTGGAAAGAAAGGGGTCATGAGGCAAAAGACCAAGAACCTGCAAAAAACCCCATTGCATAAGGGAAATTTCTGACTGTGGACTCCTAAAGTTTTTCCAAACCCTTGGGATACAATCCCAAGTAGAACTATTGCAACATTTGGTAAGGTGGTGGAATGTAGGCTGCTAAGTGTTTGTGATAGGAGATCGATAATTGGACATAGAGGTGTCTGAAATATATTTCATCACCTATTTTTCCAGGAGAGGAAAATCATTTCAGTTGTCTATTTCTCTCCTTGGAGGAGAGAGTACAAATATTCCCATAGCGAGACATTGTAGTGAGGGATCCATAAAAAAAAAGAGCAGGAATATCAACATAAATACTATCATGTAACCTCCATTGAGAACAGTCCTATACACTATAGCCTGGGTGGCGAGGGTACAATCCTTGCATGTGGAAAGCCTAGTCTCATTTCCAGTATGCCATGGACTGTCTGAATCCAACTGTATTCAACTGGAGCAAAGGACTACTGATCAACATGAAGGACCAAATTACTAAATGTAAGACGAGAAAAATTAAGCAGTTCAGATATGGATCGATTTTGGTGACATTGTTTCTGGAGTAGGTTTCATTGTTTTGGTACCAGTGGGTAGAGATGGACCTCTTGCACCGGGAGATCCATGATTGCTTAGGTGTAGTGAGATGATGCCTCACCATCGTGGCAGGAAAAATATGCCTTTCCGAGCTAAATTCTTTATATGGTTGCGACAAAAACTTATCATGGTCGATGACTGGGCCTACATAGGGAAAAACTTCAAAGGAGATCCAGATCTTCCTTTACCACCAAGAGGACGATGGAACGACTTAGGTTAAAGATTGTTTTTGAAATTTTTTATGTTTTTTGATTTTATTTATTTATTGTGAACTGATATTTTGACTTATGATATTTGTACATGTTGGACCAAAGATACCTCCAAGGGTTTCTCCAAAAGCATGGAGAGTGGCTCGCCTACTTGAGGATGCTCCCTATGTCAAACGGGATGACCCTATGGTAGAGGTAGAGTGAAATGTGGATTCCTTTACTAAAGGCATTCCAGATTATGCGACCATCGAATACATACCTCTCCGATATCATAGGCACACCGTGGGGGTGCCATATATATTACATCGGTTGTTAGGCCGATTTATTAGAGTTATTTCATGCTATCACGAGCACCGTGTCAGTGGATAGACATGTATTTGATCTTTCATTTTGTGTTTATGTAGGCTCAATGAGCCATATATCCCAGAACATAGATTTTTTTTATTTTTGATGTAACACACATTTTGTAAAATATATATATACATATACATGTTTTTCCTAATGATATTTAATGCTCTCATTAATTCATGATTTTATTTACATATGATGCAAATGTATATCTAAAACATAATTTTCCAGTGTATCTGTTATTGTATTTAGATTTCTTGGAATATGTTGATAAGTGATGTAATGAAAATTTATTTCGAAGAGATGAACACGTAGATACATCCTTAAAATATGAGGGTTTCTGATGGATTAATTCTTATTCAATTGTAATACAATGAGTTTAGAATCAAGTTTAACAACTAACACCCTAATACCAAGAGAAAAAACTTCTGATAATATTTGATAACCACACTATATTCAGCAATATTGTTTGTTGTTCGACCTAGACATATGCACTGTGAACTCACTAACTCACAATTGGGAGCATAGAGTGCCCTCATAGTGGAAGGTAGATTCTGTGTACTACGACAAACTCCATCAGTGAAACCGACATAAGGAAGAGGGTTCATCGACATCTGAAAACCAAGCGGAAGATGGTAAGAATGGGAAAACATGGTTTCCAAAAGCAAACAAATCACACCAAAAAAAATTCACACTAATGAAATACACATTAATGTACAAAGTATCCATGTGAAATCAAGCATAATACTTCTTAAGGTAGAGGCTGTTGTGGGGTTTAGCCCGCTGATTCCCTTCATAGTATACTAACTCTTAAGAACCCTTTTGTAATACTTGTTTAAAAATATAGGTTTTGTGCCACATAGGTTCAAATTTCCGAGCTCCTAATTTATCATTAGATTGATCATATAATAGGACCAAGTCACCTATGACATATACACGAGGGATCACGGTTTTTTCATATTGCGCTTAAATTCATCTTTTCTCATATATGCCTTGTGAAAGAAAATTATGTTTAACAACAATTATTTAAGGTATTCAATTATTGAGGGGAAAGTGATATGAATATGAATGTTAGTTTTATTGTGCTAATTTCATCTTGAGATTTAAAATTTATTTTTTGATCTTATGCTTTATGTGCGTAGGTTTCCTTGGTGTTTATGAGTGCAAAACATGTAAATGAGTTGAGTTTTTAAATTAAATTCAAGAGCATAAAGAATGAAATAAAAATGTTGAACAACAGAAAAGAAAAAAAGAAAAAAAATTATAGAAAACCATCACAATTGATCCATCAACACAGTGTCTTGATGAAGGAGTTCACCCCTCCTGGACTACATCTCCTTGGTCCATCTTCCATGGTTTGGGCCTCTGTATTAGCTCAAAAGTGAAAAAAATGATGTTTACATTCACCTACAACTCCTGCAACATGCTTCAATGAGTCCATAATGTCCAAATCTATCAGAAATGACTCTTATTTTTCCTAATTTGGTAAAAAATTTCTCAAGATGTGGTCAAAACAATTTTTCCTAGGAAATCTCCTCCAAATCTGGAGAAGACTCCAGTTAAGACTGCCAATTATGGAGGTCCGCCGAATTTGGCGGACTTTGCCGAATTCACCACCAGTTCAAATCAGAGTTAATTAAGTTAATCACAGTAATTAATGGCAGATAAGTGTGGTTATTATGGCGCATAAGCGTGTTTAGTGGGAGCGCTTAAGGGCGGTTATCATAGGGAGGGGGTTGGCCTGTGGGGTCGGTTCCCTCCTTCCTACCGTCAAAGTAACCGTATGACATCAAATATGTATGGTGGACATAGATTAATAAGAACCGTTGTTGTGGCTTACTGTTAAGCAGCTCCATTCTTTTTGGGGAGGTCATGGGGTCGAGCCTCGACCTCCTCCCTTCCGCTGTTGAATAGTTTGTTGCCACATGATAAATACGCACCATTACATATATATGCCACCGTAATAAATACACACCTCATACCACCATATCAAACCTTTGGCATATATTAAAATGCCACCAAATGTGCCAACCTCGAACTATGGTATAATTTCTACCATATAATATATGGTTCGAACCTTGAGTTTGAATGAAAAATGTGCCACCATATAAATGTAATCAAACCAACCTTTGGAAATGTGTAATGCGCCCATAACATTAAATTTAACCATAGCATATAAAAAAAAATGTAATTTGACCATTTGAGAGGGTCCACTAGAGGGGGCACATGGCGACCCCTGGCTGCACCACATGTCAGCCTCTAGTTGGGTTGTCCCAAACCATTAAAAAAAATTCGAATTCAACCTTAGGAGAAAATTCCTAAAAAAATTTCACCTTCAAACCAAAATGACAAATCCTGCAGTGACACTTGTCATAGTGTCATTGGACAAAACTGAAGAATATTCCCAGAATATACCCTGTATGCTAACTCGGCTACCATGTCATCAACCTGTCTTGTTTTCGATGAAATGAATTGCGTCGGATTCTTGGCGATGAGCTCTTCACTGTCGTTCAGTTTCCAATTAATTCTTAGCACTTACATTTTTTATCTTTTACACTGAGCACCTGATCAGAAAGTCTAATCAAGTAAGGATTAGTCACCTTCAAAATTTTATGCCATCCCTCACTATTAAGGAGAAATCTATCACCCCATCTATTAAGTAATCTCTATTAGATTAAAAAACCATAGTTAAACCTAAAAAAAATGGTTAATTGAAGGATAGGAGGTCTCATCACGAGATGAAAAACCATGATCATAAGCTCTGACATTGTGACATTACCACTATTGATCACCAAGCCAAGGTAATGGCTTTCGACTACAATGTTGAAAGAAAAGAGGTCCCATCAAGAGGTATTTCGATCTCGTGAATGGAATTGTCATCAATTGGTTACCAATCCACGATAGTGATCTTCTTTTGACCTTTGAATACATTGAGAATGATCGTTTGCAACTATTCATTTATTCCTAATAGATGGGACACTAACACCTAAAAGGGTTATAATGCATCCTCGTTGAGGCTATAGACACCTGCTGGCAACAATGTTTGTGCCTATGGTATAGAAGTTAATTTAACACTATGTTTTACCTTATTACCTTACTTACTTGAAAACTAATTATTGATCAAGTTGATTGTTGTAAATATAAATTTGTTGAATACATTGAATCCAAGGGGTTATTTTTTAGTAAGTTCTTGAAAAATGATGGATATGATTTTTGTCTGTTAACGATGCATCACAGGGATGAAACTACTAGGATATATGAATTTGATATTTTGAATAATTTAACTATAATTCCTTCATTTTTACATGTTTCGTATCTTTAAACCAGAGATAATTGCTTCTTCCCGGTGAGTCGCCATTATTGTTCACCACAACCCCGCCATAATTTTTTTCAACAAAATCATGGGGACCCTTATTGAATTTCCTTACTTGCAATAGGTTTTGGTTTGTTTGTTTTCCTTTTACCCTCGATTTTGAAAGACTCCCTTCTTTATTGACCTTCTTGTTGGGCTTTGGAGCTTTTGATTATTTGAGATTTGAATGTGTTTGACACGCCCTTCATTATGGTTGTTGCAATGACCACGATGCTTACTTGAATACTACCTTCACTTTGCTATCTTTCACACTCACGATGACATTCTCTTGACATCCACAACAAGGTGATATGGCACCTTCAGTTGCCACATCACCCTAAATTCTTCAGTTGCCACATCACCCCAAATTTTACATTCAATCACATTGATTATTTTTCTTCTATTTTTGGTAAAGATATATATCACAAAAGAGATAGAAATGAAATAATGTGATACCACTTCACATTACATATTATGCTTTACATGTTGGTGGACGCCTACCATTTAAAAAAAAAAGGAAAATCATTTATAAAAAATATTGTAATATAAATTGTAAATATTAATGTTATATGAATTGTAAATAGATTTTCCATCTATTTTTTTATATTGTACAATTTATAAAACAAAACCAAAGAACATTTAAACATAATACAACACATTTTCAAAGTGCATTTGTAAATAAAATATTCTATATAACTTATAAGTATTTATATATATAATAAACAAACCATATTATTAAAAGTTTATAAAATACATTGTTCGTAATATAAATATCAATATAACATGTATATATATTAATTACATAATGTGTAAATATGTACTAATATATAACATAAATGTATAAATTGTAATATATTAATGTTATATGAATTGTAAATAGATTTTCCATCTATTTTTATATTGTACAATTTATAAAACAAGAAACCAAAGAACATTTAAACATAATACAACATTTTCAAATTAATTTGTAAATAAAATATTCTATATAACTTATAAGTATTTTATATATAATAAACAAACCATATTATTAAAAGTTTATAAAATACATTGTTCGTAATATAAATATCAATATAACATGTATATATATTAATTACATAATGTGTAAATATGTACTAATATATAACATAAATGTTCAAACGAATAATAAAATAGATAAAGTAGCAAGACGGCCCTAATATTTTAGGGCACGAAACAAGTCAGGCCAAACCCGAACTCAAGAAGGATACCAAGGCCCAATCAATGGTAGGATAATTAATTTATTAATTACATAATGTGTAAATATGTACTAATATATAACATAAATGTTCAAACGAATAATAAAATAGATAAAGTAGCAAGACGGCCCTAATATTTTAGGGCACGAAACAAGTCAGGCCAAACCCGAACTCAAGAAGGATACCAAGGCCCAATCAATGGTAGGATAATTAATTTTTCAGAAGATGATAACCATGCTCATATTTAAAAACTATTTTATTATTTTATACTGTGCATGTGGGGTAAAGGAGACTAATAAAGTATAACAAAAAAACAGATAAGCCTAATGTCACGTCTAAACACACATGCTCACGCACAATGCACGAGTCCCTAGTGCCATTAACCTTCCATATTTCGTCAACCACTCATATAACTCAGCTTGTTTTTGGGATTCATGTAGGATTCTGAAATTAAAAAATATATAAAACCCTGGCTGAAAACAACATAATGCAAATGCCAACATCCACATAACAGCGCATATTTTGTTTAAAAAACAAATAGTTGTGAACGTCGCTTAACCAATAGATATATAATCGTGGAGCATTTGAAATATGCATCAAAACGAATATAAAACAAATAATTTTTTATCCAAAATAAGATAGACTTAGCAAATTCTAGAAGAAAGTATAAGATAAACTGGTTTCCAGTCCATATCCCATGTTATTTCTTGCCACGTGATCGATCACGGGAGTGAATCTCACTCAACTTTTGTGCCAGAATTTTTATATCGCTATTTGTTTCCAACAATAAAATATTTTAATACAATTTGTAATTTTGTATTCGTTGTTGCAGGTAAGAGAATCCCGGAAAAAGGGAAATCCGTGAATCACCAATCGCCGAGAAGATTTGATCCCAGCACATTCGGAATAAAACAACTTGGAGGCAACAGGAAACTAAAATTCGATGAAGAACACCGAGTAGATTAAAATTTGAGGGCACCCAAGAAAATCACTCCAAACGAAGCGCCAAGGCATCAAATCTGACAATAAATTCACAAGAAAAGAGAGGATTCTAATTTGGCTATTGTAATTATTGTTACCTTGAAGGAAATTTTACTGGATGTCAACGTTGGCAACTCGTTATTCGGGGAAGAAGAATCACAGCGAGAGGATGGAAATTGAATGCTAATTTTAGCAAACGCGAACAACAAATGATCGGAGGAAGTTTTGTTCTTCAAGGGACTAGTAAAGTTATAAAAAGAAGGATATTCCTTTTCAAGGAGTCATCCAGTGTTCTGCAGCATGTAGGAAAAAAGTCAAGTTTCATAAGAGATGGAGAGAAGATCACTACTGCAATCTCTGTATCTTAGAGGTTTTGACTCTCATTTGAATCAGTAAATAGAGAGTTCGATTTATGTAAAGGATTAAAGGACTATTGTAATTATTTTTTTCATCAATAGAATTAATTATTTGTACTTCTTTCATTTATGTCTTATGATTATGGCTATTTCATTCTTAGCACTAATGTTGTAATGATTTTCTCATGCTTATTTTATGCCTTCCCAAGCGAACTTGCATGTTTGGCATAAATGGGTCTCAATCGACATCACATTTAAACAATCTTCTTTTCACCGAGTTAAATTGCTAACTTTTTACTCAATGACAAATCAGTTTCGCTCCATTTATGTTTCTTCTATTTTGATTATTCCAATAGTGGCAACATAATCTTTCGTTTCGAATGCATATTACATTGAATTTATGTATATGTGTAAATAACTATTTAGTGACTATTCATCAAATGGTTACCAACATATTTTCTCTAGTGACCAATCAACTGAAGTAATTCTCTGATTGGTAGACTTTGTTTCCACCTTAAATTCAAAGTGATCTCCCCTCTTGATCAATATGTAATATCTTAGCTATTGATTAATGTAAAGCTAACTTTCTCTTACTCAATATATATTTATTTTCTTAATAACATTTATCTTGCATATAAAGTAATATTATAATTTTATAATATTTTATATATTTTATAATAGTGATATCATAGCATAATATATTTAGTGGTATGTTATTATTTAGTGGGATAATAATAGTACTATAATATATTATCATAAGCATTAATAGTATTATAGAAATAAGATAGTATAGTGATAAGATTTAGTATAATATGAATTATTTATCATAGTTTGATATAAATCTATATAATTAAAATAATATTTAATAATATTTCAGATCATATTAGGTAATATTAACATAAGCTTATTTAGAATATGTTAACATAATATAGGATTTATATTAACATTAGTATTAGAAGTATTAACACCTAATTAACATAGTATTATAAAGGACTAGCAATTAGTATTAACTTAACTTAATATCATACAAGTTAATTATGTTATATTAGGAAATGTTAACTTTAGGGTAGTATTACGTAAGTGGGTAATTGAGCCCATAATGAGTTAGAACCACCAGTTTCAACAGAAATGTGTTTAACTTAGGGCCCTAACTGGGTGATCTCGCCTAATGTTGATGGAGGACATTTTTTCCCATCAACACCTGCACAGCTATGACCATCCTCACCGATGTATGGTTCCTATTTCCTTGCAAGGTTCTATTTTCCCCATTATCATCGAGGCTCCAAATAGACTTGTCATAAAAATCTACTTTGGTTAGGTGGAGGTATAGCCAATCCATACCCAAAAGCATACTATATGAACCCAATGGAAGCACATTTAGGTGCACTGTTGTAGGCATACCATTCAGCTCAAATGAATAAGCTCTTACCCAATAATGAATGATTTTCTTAGTTCCTGTAGCCAACTACACCAACTAAGCCTCTCCATGCACTTCTTTTGTCAAACCACACTTATCCACCAGGTTAGGATTAACATAACTATAATTAGATCTAGGGTCAATCAAAATAGAAATAACTCGACCACGGATCTTACCTTCCATTTCAATAATGGATGTCTGATGATCTACCTGCTTGTTGTCCACAACTGCATAAATTTGAGGAATGTTATGGACCACATCCCTAACTGTCTATGCCTCCTGATCATTGTAGATTTGAGGCCTGCCACCTTGGTAGAATGGAAAATATTCTTGCGATAATATTTTCCACATATCTAACACTACAACAGTCCCCTACCATCTCCTCTATTTTTCTTCTCTACATATTGTGATTTGCGTCCCTTCTCAACTACCTTAAACTTATTGTAAGGAGCAACATTTTCTTTCTCACCTGCATCCTGAGGTCTTCCCTACTTCGGTGGCCACTTCATTTTAACCTTCTCATTTCCCTTCAAATCATGCTTAGGCTCATCTTTACACTTTGACTGCTCATAACAATGCTTAAGTTTCTTGGTGGCTCCCTCTAATGAATGAGACTCATAAAACTCAATCCAATCTACATATTGTGTTGGAAACCCACAAACAAAACTTTGAATCTTTGCTTTCTCATCCTTGAGGTAAGGAAAATACCTCAACATCTCCAGGAACCTGCTAGTATACTGATCGTCTGTCATGGAACCCACTCATAAAAATTCTTAGCTATATAATCATAATGTCTCCCAAATAAGTATTTTTCTTAAAGAGTCTCTCAAAATCATCCAAAACAAAATATTATTCTCGAATTACCTTCACATTCTTCACATATTCCCACCAAATATCAACGTTCCCTTTGAGACTGAAGGTAGTTATTTTTTCTTTCATGTTCTCTAAATAGTTATGCAATCTGAACAATTTCTTCATCCCAAGAAACCATGCCTCTGCATCTTCTGACTTATTCATCTCTCTATCAAATGTAGGAGGCTTAACTTTCTTGAAATCCTCAAGCAAGTACTCACTCCTGCTGTAAGGATGATGGTGACGATGAATATGATGATGTCTCCTAGACGAGGAACTAGAGTTATACCCATACATACGAGTCCTCATGTGAGGTGTAGCCAATGATATTCCACCTTTTATTGTGTCCACTCTATCCAACTTGTATCCCAGCTAAGACCTACTACCATAGGCTCCATTAGACTTATCTTCCTACTCTTTCCTAATCCTCAACTATCCCTGTCTCTGCATCTCTGAGAAAATCTGATGAATCACTGCATTGATATCTACCTACTTTTCCTAAGCCATTGCTATTATTTCTGGAGCCTCTACTAACCTATCATTGTCTTCCTTACAACTTCTTATATTTTCCCTAAAACTCCTCAATGTATCTGTTATACCAAGAAAATATTCACCTCCCTCTTTCCCAACTGATTTGTAGGGAGAGTCACGTGAATTGTAGTCTACCATTTTTCTCGTCATTTTGTATTCTCTTCTTCCTGCAAGCATGTCATGCTAGATAAACCAAATAGATACCATAACCAAAATAAAATATCAATGACATTCAGGGGAGGCTTATCTCATCTGGAAAATTAGTCCAAATTAGCATGATACATATATAATCATAATGATATCAATATTCCAACATCATGCATGACCATACCAACTACATACCAAGACCTCATGCATGACAACCATAATCATGACAATCATTAGAGAACTTTTGAGGCCTAAAATGGGCCTCCTAAGAAAAATGTACAACCAAAATAAAATTTATAAGAACCAATAGGATTCAAGATGATGATGTCAACCATGGGGAATGATTCACCATTTTTGGGGTGAAAAAGTAAAAAGATTAAAAAATAATAAAATAATAAAACTACTTATTCAACTTGTATTTTCAACATATCTCTATAAGTCTTTACTCAAATTTTGAGAGGGAGCACTCGTTGGATGAAATATTTAATTCTTCATCCAAGGAGTACCCATTATGAATACTTTCGATGGACCCCGTTATATGAAAAATGAGAAATGCATGAAAAAACATGATTGTAATCACATTTTTCATGTATTTCTCATTTTTCGTGTAGCAAGGTCCATTGAAAGTATGAAACATGGCTACTTCTTGGATGAGGAATCAAATTATGCATCCAATTAGTGTTCCTGCTTGAAATTTGAGTAAAACGATACGGAGATCAGTTGAAAATATGAGTTGAAAAAGTTTTTTTTCTTCATTCCTCTAAAATTTGATGATGTAATCTAATCTTATATTATTATTTCCACTATTATTTTATAATTTCCTTAGGAGGAAAATTTTAGACCTTAAAATTCCCCTAATGACATGCCTAACCATATGTATCTAACATCCTGGTCCAAATTGGCTAGCCATGCCACCTAAAGAGAGTGAAACCTGCTCTAATCCCACTTTGTAACACCTCTTTCCATATCTACCCAATTTAACCATCCTTCCCAGGGTAAAAATGGGTTGAGGGATACTATTACATGAATCATCCTCCTAGGTAACCTTAAGGAAATGGAGCCGAAAAAACAAGGTCTTACTATCTTCCCTCATGTCCTACAAGAACCCCAAGAGCTAGACCACCCTTATAGGTGCCCAAACCCTGAGTTAATTTTCTTTTTCACTAAATTAACTCCCATTTAAATGCACAAGCTTGAATTTGTGCCACTAAAAGCCTTCGGTCACATGCATAACCACTGCAAGGGTCCGAATGTAGTCTTTTTTAGCCATTTAGGTGCCTAAGACAGTGAAATTTGTGCCACCGTTTCATGGCTAGACTCCAAGTTACCCCCAAGAACATGAAGAAACTCTATAGGATGGTAAATGACATAAGGAAAAAGCTTATAACACAAAAATTAACCAAGGAATTGACCTAAAAATTCTTAACAATGAAAGACAGTCCATCAAACACATAGTAAGCATGAAATATACAGACCATGACCTCATAGATCTGAAAATTATCTAAGAAAAATAAAGAAGGTCTAATGCCCCATCAAAATAGTTGTAATAACATCTATTAGGTCATGCATTCATTAACCATGTTGAAAATGCAGCAAGATGATGGAGCTTAGTGAAATGAAGTCGCCTTCACTAAGTGGGCCCGCAGGAAAATTTTGGTGCAAAGTCTATTTTTAGACTATGTCTATTTTTAGACATATGGAGCATGGTCCAGGGGTTGCAGTATGTTATTCTTGGAGTATTGGTCATGTTGGTAAAAATACATGGACCTCTATTTTTAGACATTTAGGTCGAAGTCTATTTTTAGACTGCCTATCCTAAAAATAGAAAAGTCAAATATTATTTACCCTTAATATTATTTGGACTCTAAACTTCAGTTTACTCTCTTGGAGCACTTCAGTTCGAGCTACAAAAGTGGCTCATGCATCTGACAGAGGAATTACGCTATTCCTAGGGGTTTGGTGAGCTCATGCATGGTTGACTTCAGTTAGGACTTCAGTGGCAGAAGTTTGGTGGAGTTGATGAGAGAGTTGGTGGAGTTGTGTTCGGTTTAACTTAGTTAAACTAGTTGAGATTAGTTTAACTAGCTAATCAACTAGTAATGAGTGGAGTGAATTAAATAATATTTAATTCACTAATTATTAACTCATTATTCAACTCAAGAACACATCAATTCACTACAGTGCATGGACAGTTCAGTGGAGACCAGTGAAAGAGGTAGATGAAAGGGTGAGTACAGCTATCAGTTGTGACATCAGTTGTGCATGAGATTTGCACCACACTTGGAGGCAATTGCCCATGATGATTGTGCTGTCAAGCCAAGGAGATTCGAACCTTGGATCTCTATTTTAGACAGGCCATGATTGCGCAATAGAGGGAGGCAATTAGTGGATGTGTTTTGAACCCGTGACTTGTTCAAAACCAAGCTAGTTTGTGTGTAACTTCATGAGATAGTACCGAGTACTTGTGAGGAGTATTGTACTGAGTTTGTTACATGTTTTCTCCATTATAATATACACAATAGCTGCGGGGTTTTCAGCTATAAGCTTTCCCCATACATACTGTGTTAATGTGTATGATGAATTGATGTGCTATCGCTTGTTTTATTTCCGCATGTGTGATGATCTGA